>MU261156.1:40000-42500 GCA_020310875.1 Ceratopteris richardii | reverse complement strand
ATATAGGAGCTTCTTCATTCCTTCTTGTTAATCCACTTCTGGATGTACTTGCTTGCATATAGTCTTCATCTCTATTTACCTGCACAATTGATTTTCCTTTCTCACATCTTCTTACCTCTTCTTCAAATTCTTCAGCTATATGACTTTGATCTGCATACCAACTTTTTAGTTCATCAAATGTAACATCTCTAGAAACAAGAAATTGTTTGGTTAGAGGATTCCACAACCTGTAACCCATCCGCTTTTCATCATAACCAATGAACACATATTTTTCTGCCTTTGGTTCAAGTTTATGCCTAAGCTGTGATGGCACATAAGCATATGCAATTGATCCAAACACTTTACAATGATCTAGTGTTGGTTTCTTACCCCACCAAGCTTCATATGGAGTCATTCCATTGAGAGCTGCACATGGTAATCTATTCACAAGATATGTAGCTGTATTTACAGCCTCAGCCCAAAGATAATTTGGACAATTCTTTTCCTTTAGCATAGCTCTAGCAAACTCAACCAAAGTCCTGTTCCTTCTTTCTGCTACACCATTTTGTTGTGGTGTATACCTGCAGGTTATTTCCCTCTTAATATCTGCATTCCAAAGATAATCATTGAACTCTTGGGAGAAGTATTCTCCCCCTCCATCAGACCTTAGTCTCTTAAGCTTTTGACCTATGACTCTCTCTGCATATGCATGAAAATGCTTGAAAGCTCCAAACACTTCTGATCTTTCCTTCAAAACATATAAAGTTATCCATCTTGTAGCATCATCAATGAAAAGAACATAATACCTTGAGCCACTGATAGATCCCTCTTTTGTTGGTCCCATACATCTGTATGAATGAGCTCTAGTAATCCATCATGTTTGAATCCTTTCTTTTGAAATGGTAACCTGTGTGATTTACCCATTTGACATGCTTCACATTTATAAACCATATGTTGATTCTGCACATTTGGTAATCCTAGTAGAGACTGATTAGCAACCATAGCTTTAATTCCTTTCATTGAAATGACCTAATCTCTTATGCCAGAGATCAAGTTCTGTAATCACTCCTTCACCATGTGTGAGCAAAGCTTGACCAATGTTCCCTTGCACTCTTAAAGTAAAGAGTCTACCTTCTTTCTTACCAAAGACAATCTGATTATACCCATTCTCTGGATCTTCAACAAATACTCCTTCATTTGTAAACCTGACTTGAAAACCTTTTTCAACTATCTGTCCCACACTAATCAAGTTTTTAGGTATTGTAGGAACATACAAAACATTGGTTAGCAAATCTGCTCCACTCTTGCATTTCACTTTACCAACTGAATGTACACTATGTCTTGTATTGTCACCTGTTTGAACTGTGTGACTAGAAATACCTTTTTCCAATTTTGACATCAATTCTATGTTTCCTGACAAATGATTAGAACATCCAGAGTCAATGTAAAATACCTTTAGATCTTCTTTATTTGATGTGCTGATTGAGTTCATCATCAATGATGTATGACTTTCATTCTGTGTGTCATTTGCATAGTTGTAGTAGGTGGTGTTGTAGGATTGATTGTGTCCCCAACTTCTTCCTCCACCTCTACCATAGCCTCCTCTTTGACTTTGTCTACCTCTTTGAAAATTACTTTGATATCTTCCACCTCGGCCTCTGCGATTGTTGTTTTGATTCTGGTTTGATCCTTGTTGATTGTGCCAACATTCATAAGCCAAATGATTACTCAATCCACAGATCCAGCAAGCCTTCTTGTTGTTATTCTGATTACCTCTTCCTCTTCCGAAACCTCTTGCTCTACCTCTACCAATGCCTTTACCTCTTGCATAATAAACTTGAGAAGTTGACTCTTCTTCATCCTTTGCTTTTCCTTTATCTCCTTTCTTCTTATTCTTCATGTACATTGCAGAACTTTGTCCTTTATCTCCATCTCCCTTCAAGTCTTGCTCATATGTGAGCATCAAACCAAGTAATTGATTCAAATCTGGAACATAATGATTTAATGAAAGTTCTGTTGATAAGACAAAAGGTTTCCACCTTTCATCCCCTCTCAATCCTGCAAGTAGTTGAGCAATCAATCTGTGATCTTCAACATCTTCATCTATGGATCCAAGACTATCTGCTAGATCCTTCATCTTAGTAACATAATCACTAATACTTTGACTTGGCTTCTTTTTGAATGTTGTAAACTCTGACCATAGACTTGCTTTCCGTGCTTTAGTAGTGCTTTGGAAATGATACTCCAATGCATTCCATATATCTTCAGATGATTCCAATCCTCTCATGTGTGGTAGCAAATGATCAAAGATTGTATTGTAGATGTAGGCTTTTGCACTTGCATCCTTCTTCTGCCAATGCTTTAAAGCATCAAGTTTCTTTTTCTTTGTTCGGCTTTCATCTTCAAATACTGGCTTCTCTTCTTCACCTGTAACATATATCATGAGATCCTTATTCATAAGTAAGGCTTCCATTCTCATTACCCATGCGGGGTAATTATCTCTGTCCAGTTTGTCAATGGA
>MU261156.1:10000-15000 GCA_020310875.1 Ceratopteris richardii | reverse complement strand
TTTTGTCACCAAAGTCAAAGACATAGCAGATCAACTTGCAAGTGTTGGAGAAGAGATTGAAGAAGAGCAAATAGTCAGACAAGTGATCAATGGACTCAAAGCAGATGACAAGTGGGAGAGCTTTACCACTGCAATGGACTTGTACATGGACATTCAAGCACCTGATCTAACAACTCTGATTGGACAACTCTTTACACATGAAGCCAAGATCACAAAGAATGGAGATCAATCAAAAGGTAACAATCCCTCTGCCCTATATACAGATAAGAAGTCTAAAGATAAGGGTAAAAACAAGAAGGTTGATGATGAAGGATCCACCTCCCAAGCAAACTATGCAGGGAGAGGTAGATCATCTAGAGGTAGGGGCAGAGGAGGTAAGTCAGGTAGGGGGAGACCCTATAATCAATCTCCATGCAATATTTGTGGCTTGTCTAATCATACTACAGATGAATGCTACAAAAACTACAAGAACCAAAGAGGAAGAGGTCACCAAAGAGGAGGATACTCTCAAGGCAGAGGCAGGTTCAATCAATCTCAAAGCTACCATGGCTACAACAATAATTACAACAACAACTACAACAATAGCTACAATCACAATGGCAATTATCAAGGAGGATACAGGAACAGAAAGGATTACAATAATTATGCAGAGGATCAAGATGATTCCTTGTTGATTATGAACATGACATCTAAATCAGGTATCAATGATGATCATTTGTTCTATATTGACTCAGGTTGCTCTAATCATGTAGCTGGGAATGTTGCCTTACTCTCTGATTTGGAAGAACCTAAAGGCAAGCACCAAGTGCAGACAGGTGATGACACTAAACACTCAGTGGTTAAAGTAGGTAATGTCAAAACAAGTGATGGTAATCAGAATTTGCTAAGCAGAGTATTGTATGTCCCAACAATCACCAAGAATCTGATGAGTGTAGGTCAGATTGTTGAAAAAGGTCTACAGGTCAGGTTCACTCAACATGGTGCATTTGTGGAGGATCCAAGACATGGATTCAGAAGGATAGCCAAGGGAGAGAAGTCAGGTAGATTGTTTACCTTTGAACTTGAGGATACTAAAAGTATTGCCTTGTACAACTATAGGGACCAAACCCTATCAGAATTGGAGATGTGGCACAAGAGATTGGGTCACATTGGAGAGAGAACCATAAAGCAGATGAGCAGAGATCAATGTGTGCTTGGGATACCTAATGTATCCAAGCAACACATGATATACAAGTGTGGGGCTTGTCAATTTGGTAAGTCACACAGGTTGCCATATACCAAGAAAGGATTTATGCATGAAGATTACTTGGAATTGGTGCATACAGATGTTTGGGGACCAAGCAAGGAGCCATCCATATCTGGATCAAGGTACTATGTATCTTTTATAGATGATTACAGCAGATGGACTGTCTTGTACTTCATGAAACATAAAGATGAAGTATTTAATTGCTTCAAAAGGTATCTTGCATTAGTAGAGAATCAAACAGGTAGACATTTGAAGAGGTTAAGGTCTGATGGTGGTGGAGAATATTTCTCCAATGACTTTGAAGAGTTCTTGCAGGAAAGAGGCATCAAGAGGGAGATTACCACAAGGTACTCTCCAGAACAAAATGGGGTAGCTGAAAGAAGAAATAGAATCATTGTGGAGACAGCTAGGTCTATGCTCAATGAGAAGAAACTACCAAATTATCTTTGGGCAGAGAGTGTATCTACTGCCACATACTTGATCAACAGGTTGCCATCAAAGACACTTGATGGAATGACACCCTATGAGGCTTGGCATGGTAAGAGACCTTCTCTGGATCATTGCAAGATCTTTGGGTGTGTTGCATATGTGCATATTCCCTCACAGGTAAGGGGAAAGCTAGACCCTAAGGCTGAAAAGTGTATCTTTATTGGTTATGATTTGAATCAGAAAGGATACAGGTTCTATAACCCCTCAAACAAAGGATTCAAGGTAAGCAGAGATGTCATCTTTGATGAAAATGATTCATGGTATGATAATGAGTGCAGGAAAGTGAGTTTACCTTATGATATGGAAGAAGACTTTCCAAAGCTTGTCAGACAAGAACCAACTCAGAATGAGGATACAAGTTCAGATGATGAAGACACCATCAACATTGAAGAATTCAAAGCTTGGAAATCCAAAGGGAAGATGAAGATGAAGCAACTTGAAGACAATCCAGAATCCTCAACTCAAGCTATGAGGAGATCTTCAAGGGAAAAGAAGAAACCTATTAGGTATGGATATGATACTTCACTTGTAACCAAGCACTCTGTATATCTTGCAAAGGACATCTTAAGTGAAGAACCAGGTACATTTGAGGAAGCTATTACTAAACCAGAATGGAAGGAAGCAATGAATGAAGAAATGGAGGCTCTCAAGGAGAGTGATACTTGGGACTTGGTACCCAAGAAGGACTCCATGAAGGTGATAGGATCCAGATGGATCTACAAACTCAAAAGGAACTCAGATGGTACAATAAGCAGGTACAAAGCTAGGTTGGTAGCCAAGGGTTTTGCACAAACCCAAGGCATTGATTATGAGGAGACATTTTCTCCTGTGGCAAAGATGCCAACTATCAGAATTATGGTGAGTGTAGCTGCATCCAAGAATTGGAACATGTACCAATTGGATGTAAAGAATGCATTCTTGAATGGATGGATATCTGAAGAGGTCTACATGTCACAACCACCTGGCTATGAGGATCCCAATAAGGTAAATCATGTTTGCAAATTGAAGAAAGCTCTGTATGGATTGAAGCAGGCACCTAGAGCATGGAACTATAGGTTGACAACCTATCTCTTGGATCAAGGATTTGTGATGAGTAAAGCAGATACTTCATTGTTTATAAAGAAGAACAATTCAGAGGTAATATACTTGTGTGTCTATGTTGATGACATCATTATTACAGGTAATGATGTTCAAGGAATTAGACACATCAAAGGTCAAATGATGAAGGAATTCAAGATCAATGATCTTGGATTATTGAAGTACTTCCTAGGGCTTGAATTGGTCTACACAAATTCAGGTATATTCATTACTCAGAAGAAGTACATTCAGGACATGGTCAAGAAGTTTAATTTGCAGGAAGCCAAAGTCTCAAACATTCCTATGGAGGTCAACCACAAACTCAGTGCATATGAAGGAGAAGAACTCAAGGATATTACAGGTTACCAAAGTTTGGTAGGTAGTCTCAATTATGCTACCTTAACTAGGATTGATATCTCATATGGTGTTAGTATACTTAGTCAATTTATGCATAAGCCAAGAGTACCACATTTGGAGGCAGCCAAGAAGATAGTAAAGTACCTAAAGGGAACACAAAATCATGGTTTGTATTATCCATATTCATCAGATATTGACATCAAGGTATACTCAGATGCAGATTGGGCAGGATGCAAGGATGACAGGAGGAGTACATCTGGTTACATATGCTTTGCAGGTGATAAACCTATTTCTTGGTCATCCAAGAAACAACCCACAGTGGCTCTATCATCTACTGAGGCAGAGTACAGAGGGACTAGCCAATGCCACTCAAGAATCAATATGGTTGAAGCTACTATACTCAGAATTGGGCCTATATACAAGGCCACCTATCATATTTGGTGATAATACAAGTTCACTTCATCTAGCTGCTAATCCTGTGTATCATGCTAGGACAAAACACATAGAGGTGCATTACCACTATGTGAGGGAGAAACTACTTAGCAAGGAAATCCAATTGTCATATGTGTCCACTAATATTCAATGTGCAGATTTGCTTACAAAAGCTCTGGATGGGAGCAAGCTATGCAAGTTTAAATCCATGATTGGATTACAGGATATCATTGAAGACTAAAAATGAAGACTCAAGCAAGTGTTTGGCTTGAGGGGGAGCTGTTGGTGCAAACAAGCCTTAACACTTGGCTTTGATTTGTGCCTTGAAGACTCAACATGAAGATTGCACAAAGATCACTAGCTTTGGATATCAACATTGAAGTTTGTTGTAAAAGTTTGGATTACTTCATTTCAAGAAAGAGCATAGGAACACATGCCTATGCTTAGTTACTTATTACTTCATGTAAAAAGTCCATGTGACTTTATCAACATTGTAATCATACCTACTAGACTAGAGTCGTGGAAAAGTTAGATGATCTAGTTGAGGGAATATCTCCCTAAGTCTAGTGGAGAGAATCAAGGGAGCTTTAATTTGAATTCAAATTCAAATTCATTCAAAAACTCCTATAAAAATCAATGTAAAAGTCGCGGGTTTAGTTACACTCTTCCCGAGGCTAATTCAAGAAAATTGTGAGTGTGTGAGAGCTACTACCTAGCCTACACCTCTGAGTACCATTGGGCATCATTCTACATGCCAATGGGAATGTACATGTGATAGTATCAATACATATACTCATAGTTTTTACTCTGTGTTTTCTCTGAGTGACTACCTCCAAGTCTGTCAACTTCAACAGGACATATCTCAAGATCCACTGAACCAAATTTGATGATCAAGGGCTCATTGGAACCAGCTCAAAGCATTCTGCAACACTACAAAGTTTCAAGTCAATCTATTCAGCCAATTGAGAGAAAACGCTGTCGAAGTGATCACTGGTATATTTCTGTGTGATTCCTAAAAAGTCGGGGGTGTCCCTGATTTTGCTAAACATCATGCTCAGTGTATAGTTTGTCATTTGGAGTGATTTAACTTGCTAATGGTAGCTTGTTAAGTTAATTTAATACTCCCAGAAGGAATTAGACCAATTGTAAGTGTGCTGGACACACTGAGCTTAAGACTGAGCAGGTGTCAGTACAGAAATAGCAAGTTTTTTTGGACTTATGAAGGTTCAAACTTATCTGTTTTGATTTGATCATTTCTCAATCACTTTGTAAAGCACATATATAGTTTCTTGGTGTCATTTGGAAGCTCAAGGAGTCTCCTAACCATATCTGAGGAAAAGAAAGGGCAGGTGTGAAGCAGGTCTAGCAGCACCACCTTGATCTTCTGATTGTACCGAGC
>MU261155.1:120000-124416 GCA_020310875.1 Ceratopteris richardii | reverse complement strand
CTCTCTCTCTCTCTCTCTCTCTCTCTCTCTCTCTCTCTCTCTCTCTCTCTCCTCTCTCTCTCTCTCTCTCTCTCTCTCTCTCTCTCTCTCTCTCTCTCTCTCTCTCTCTCTCTCTCTCTCTCTCTCTCTCTCTCTCTCTCTCTCTCTCTCTCCCCCCCCCCCTCTCTCTCTCTCCCCCTCCCTCCCTCCCTCCCTCCTTCCCTCCCTCCCTCCCTTCCTCCCTCTCTCTCTCTCTCTCTCTCTCTCTCTCTCTCTCTCTCCTCTCTCTCTCTCTCTCTCTCTCTCTCTCTCTCTCTCTCTCTCTCTCTCTCTCTCTCTCTATATATATATATATATATATATATATATATATATATATATATATATATATATATATATATATATATATATATATATATATATATATATATATATATATATATATATATATATATATATATTGTTGGAAATGAGGTAGGCCCATAGCTCATATCATAGGTCCATGGTTCCATAGGTCCAGCATATACAACATTAATTCCAGCAATTTTCCAATATTGACAAAACATGAACATATCACAACTTAATCATACAGATCATGAGACAAAGATAGAAAAAGAATAGACGACATGTGTAAGGTGTTACGTAAGCCATCGCTTACTCATAGTATTATATATACCAATGTTCAATGTACAATGTGGGAGCAAAACTCTCAACCACTTTATGTGATGAGAAATAGATGGAAGAGTGGATATACAAATGTAACAAACATATTTAGATGTATGTGCAGAAATTTGAATATACATGAGATGTATGACCTAATAGGTTATAGAAGAGTGAATATGAGTGAGTAAAAGAGGAAGGATCAGTGTGAAACTGGTAATCAACAAACCCTCATCTAACCTTAGGCTATGGAAGACCCTAAGTCAGATACGTGTGTGAAAAGATCACATACTTAAAAAGTACCAAAGAATGCTAACAACTTTGCTGCCAGAAATCCTCAAACTAATGTGAACTCACCTTCTCAAACACCTCATCCAAATATGCATAAAGCATATATGTACTGATTCTCTTGTACCTATGCCGAATAGGACTCCTCCTGATATGGATGCTACTGCCTCCATAAACTTCAAGTAGTACTTGTGTGCATAAAGAGATTATCTACCTGAATACTTAACATAAGATGCAAATCTTATGTTAACCACCAGCCAATGTCTTTGAAGTAACCCGAAATCTTCATGTAGAAGACAATCTTCAAATACTCCATGTAGATGGCTGATCCTCACCATCAAGCTGCTAATGACCAAGTCCTCTTTCCATGAACAAGAGATAACCTCCTCTCCATGAGCAAGAGTGTGAGCACACTCTTCTTCTCCAAGAAGAACTCCATAGCTGGTCCTCAACATGCTTCAAGTTAGCACCATGGTTGCCCCATGTGCTAGACGAAACACCACCTCTATTGAGGTCCAAGCACCAAGGCTTGTGTTGAACACTAGGTGAAGGATGACTAACAATAAGCCAAGTAGTTTCTTTTATAGTATTTAGATTAGCCTCCAAAAGCTCCTTCAAAAGGATAAATCAACAATCTACGATCGCCAATAAAGCAAACATACGATCGCAATTGATCAAGATAAAAAACTCCGTTGGTGTTTTATCGCGTTCGCTATTCTCAAAAGCTTGAGCTAATATTTAGCCTCGCGCGTTGCACCGTCTGTGGGAATCGAACCCAGACGACCTTGGGAGGTTCTTCACCTATCCACGCTGCCCGTCCATATTCGTTGTAGAATAGTGATAAGAGAACCTATACATTCTTTGTATCGTGAACAAAAAATGGACCAATGGGACATTGTTTCCCAACAATCCCCCCTGCAATGTCACAATGGTACAATTTGGACTAGATCTTGCAAACTTCATAAGCTGCAAACTACCACAAGCTTCAAGCTTATACTCTAAAAATTGTCCTTAAAACCTTTTCTTCAAAAGTTTCTTCAAAATTGAATTTGACTTTCCTTCAAATGTCAAAAAACCTGAACTTGCTGAATGTGAACCATTATACTTGAGAAAAATATGCAAACTAGATATCCAATAGTGTACACATCAATCAATCACTACTTGACAACAAATATAGCATGAACTGTCTCTGAACCTGCTATCTCTTGTTTTCACACACCTGAAACCAAACACTAGGATCCACATATTTGCATTTACCTTCCAAAAAGATTTCTCAACGTACTTCTGTTGTGTCATGTAAATACACTAACCAAAATCAAGAACTGAATCCTGGAACCTGTGACTGACAACTCACAACTTAGTGTATTATGAACACTGCTGGTTCATCTCTGACTGTACTCAAGTCAAGTCAACTCAACTCAATTGAAATCAATTTGAAATCAACTGAAATCAACTCATGAGTCTCATCAAAAAGTCATATCTATGATGTCATCATGTCTTCATCCTTGTTCTATCTGTAAGTCTTTCATACCTCTTTCCTTCAGAACCTGGTATAAACATAAATGTGCACACTTCTAAAACATACCTCTCTGAAATATCAAGCTTCTCTTCAATAGAATTTTGGAACCTTCTCCTGAACAGGAACATCCTAACAGGAACTTTCTCCAAACATCCTTCTCCTTCCTTCTTCTTTCAACGCTAGAACATAAAGAGAACTTGACAAAGGAAAATTATAGGAATACCTGAAATAGGAATACCTGAAGGTATGACTCTGGATTCTTTTAGATATGGCTTAAAATAAGTCTTCATGTTTTATCACCCCCCTCGATGATTTAACACTAGTATCCAGTATTCTTCAAATATATCAGACTTTATGAAATGTGGAACGTCTTCCTTCATAAATCTGATGTTTAGTGATCAATACCTGTATCTGAAACAAAATCTTTGAACCCTTTTTATTAGCAGTGTACATATGCCAATAGCTTTCCTTGTCATTTCTCAGCTTCCAAAATCTAGAATAAGGTTAGCTGATCTATCATAAAAACCTTGATGAAAGCATTTTAGGATTCATAACCTTTTTGCAACATAACAAGTATCTTCTTCTATCTCTGTCTACAACACAAATTCGATAGAACCTGAATCTTTGACTTACTTCTTCCAATGCTAAGAATCTTCACAAACAAAGGATAGACAACTGACTCATAAATACTCAAGATCATACAAGATCAATGATCTCTCCTGTGTAGAATCTGCTCTCATCAAACCTTCATGATTGAATGTTTGATTTATTTACTTGAATGTCTCCAAGTGTCCATGCTTCACACAAAGTTGTAAAACTTTTCTTCAAAAAAATCATTTCCAAGAATATGCAAGTCCTACTTGAAACATAAGTGGACAAACTTCTCACCTTGAGAACTCCAAAAGCTGCAAGTTGATACTTCATATCTTTCATATTCTACCTGGGTGAAATGTGATAGTATCTGCTTGACTTTCTTTTGGCTAACTCCACTTCTCAATCAAGTGATAGGATCTTATGGAACACCTTTCTGAATACAAACATCTATCCAAAAGTCTAGACAATCATAGAAAGTAGATTCTCCATTGACTTGTATAGCAACAAAACTGAATTTTCTGAAGTTTCTAAAAATACTGAATATGAGGTAACCTTTTCCAAACATAAAACCTCAACCTAAGTCTTCAACATCTGCTACAAAACTCTTTTACCTTAAGAGTTAGATAAAGAAGAAATATACTTCTCTACAACTTGTCATATACCAAGTAGCTCTGTATTGACACACCAAGAATTCTTTAAGGGAACATATAAGCTGCCTCCTCAAAAGCTTCAATTAAAACATAACTCATACACATACGAGTCACAACATATATCTGCTGCTTTTTCTTTCTCTCAATGCAATTCTTTGTCAAATCTACTAAATCATGACCAAGTGTAATGCAAAACAAGAAACTGCTTCTTCTTTAGACTATCTTCACACAAGATGTTCTCATAGACTTGTCTTTGGGTGTAGAGGATAAAATTGGAAAAGTATATGGAAAATATATGAGAAAAGGAAACCTTACTTTTCTTTTGAAAATGATGGACTTTCTTCTTCTGCATCTTTCTTCCACCTGATGATGATGTCAACATCTTCAAACTTCTCTTCCATACCTTTTGTTCTCTTCATCTTGAAGTAGCAACCACTCTTAACTTCTTCAAATGAACTCTTCTCTTCCTCTAATGCTAAGAGTAAGAGACAAAACAAACATGGTATACAAATGGAAGTGAACATAGAATCATGTTTTATCATCTCCTCATATCTCTGAATCAAAATTTTGTTTCAAATGACTAAAACGACTAAATTCACCAATCTTTTGTCTGAATGATGAATTACATTTCTAGAGTTACCTCTCTAGATATCTAGATCACATTTTGAACCTGGATATCCAACCAACTTACAACAAAAAATTGGTTGAATACAAAACTCATCCCAT
>MU261155.1:60000-112500 GCA_020310875.1 Ceratopteris richardii | reverse complement strand
CCCTTCTATTTCATTAGTGGTGTAGTTTCATCCAGCCTTATCTAACTCGTGGCTAGAATAGGTAATTGTATGTTCAATTTTTTGCTTCTTTCAAGGTTTGTGCCAAAATACATTAAATGTCAAAATTGAAGTGTCAACATGGTTATGGACCTTTTTGTACTCATCTACCAACTTGAAATGATTCAACAAAGAAGCCTATCTATGATTTCATGCATACCATTTTTAGAGACTACATATCCTAATATTTATCTTTGTTTCATCATAAATGAACATTTCTTTGGGTTTTATTGTACATTATACTTTTTGAAATTGAATAAAACGTCTTTTAAAGTCAAGGATGTGGAGGTTCCTTTGTTAAGAGGTCATCTAGTTCGTTTGCATAAACTTATTAGACGTTGCATAAGACAATTTTGAACACATGGGCACGTTATCCTCTAGAAAATAGTTAGGGAATTTGTGAGAACAAATTTCATCACTCAAAAATCATAGATTCCCCATTCATTATTGATTTATATTTTTTGATATACTTGCTACTTGGTTTAACATAAAAATCCATCTAAGAAGATATAGACTTCTGTTCGAGCTATGCTTTCTTAAAGATGATATATTGCTGGTAAAGGATGAGTATCCCTTATTGCTACACATTCCCTTTCTTCAAATTGATGTATATTCTTATCTTTCCATTTTCTTTTCTTGGGCACAAGCATAATAGTTGAGAGCCTTTTTGTTTGTTTACATTCATAAATAAAACTTACACCTAGAAATTAGCATATTTCTTCTTTGACCTTTGTAGAATACGCATCATTGTGTGTGTATGGGTGCATCATTGTCTGTGGATAGGTGTTGCATAGTAGGTTCGGCATCTAGCATCATAGGAATCCCATGATTACATATCTTTGGATCAAATCCTTTCATATCCTTATGACTCCAAGAAAATATGTGCATGTACTCTTTGAGAAAACAAAGCACTTCTTCTTCTTCTTCTTCTTCTTCTTCTTCTTCTTCTTCTTCTTCTTCTTCTTCTTCTTCTTCTTCTTCTTCTTCTTCTTCTTCTTCTTCTTCTTCTTCTTCTTCTATCATGTGTCAAATTCTTTTTTATGTATATGCAATGCTCTTCATTGTATTCTATGGATATCACCAATTTTTTCTACATTCCCTTTTTTTTACGAGATGTCATGTTTGTGTCTCTCTCTTGTGCATTTCTATTTTGATTCTAATCATTCCATACTTCTTGAAGTTATTGGGTATCTAAAATTGAAATTATCATTCATTTCCTCTTGGATATTCTCTTCCTGATTACTTTGGTTTTATCAAATATGATACAAAATATTAATTCCATGTTTGTGTGTGACTTTAAGTGCATAGCTCTTGTCTCTCTCAAGAATTCACCTTTAGAAAAAATATGGAATCCATGATAACTTTGTGTTGTGGATTCGAATTCACTTTTTCTAAAACATGGACTAAGAATAAATCATAACCTTCTTGATCATCACAATCAATGAGGACGTATCCTTTCATAAAAACATCTAGAGTACCCAAGATTTGGATGTAATCATCTAGCTCAAATTTTTCATCATTGAATACTCTAGGCATATAGGTGAGACCATCAACTACTCGTTTTTTCATCTTCATCCTTCCCATTTCATTATTTGGTGTTCTTTTTTAGTGGTTTTATATATCTATAAGTTTGTCTTCTTGTGCATTCAAGATGTATCACTAGAATTAGTAGTATGCAATGATAAAATCAACTATTGTTGGGGTACATCACTATGGTATAATTCTTTAGATCTATATGTGTTTTCGTACCTTGATGTTGCAGGTAGATGGAGCTATTGTTGGGAGATTTGACAACTCCCTATGCAACTAGAAGCGTAATGTGACCTCCCAAGGTACACTCAATTGGACACTGTTCTAGTGTTCTAGTTATTTCTCAGATCTGGTACAGAGATTTCCCGAGATAATTTAACCACTCACAGTAGACTTAAAGAGATTTCTAACAAGACAAATTTCATCTAAAATGGATGCTCACACATGAAATGGCAATGTCTACAAGTTAGGCTACTTTGCCAACACTCTCACAGACCTCTGCAGAGACACACCGTCACTCCAGATACAATAACTCAGAGAATATGCAGAGACAGGTCTCGAGATTTGAGCCACAAATAGATGACTATATTAGCTATGAAACAAGAGTAAAATCACAGAAAATGTATTTCTACAATAGGAGAACCAAGATACAACTCAAAGAAATAGAGACTAGTCACTGCTAGCATAGACAGTGAGATATCCTAACCCAAACTTGGGATGGAAGCAAGAAGGGGGCTTGCTTAAGCTAGGAGGTTGCTTGCTGGAGTTCTAGCACTCTAAGAACACTCCAATACACAAAAGACTCCTACAATCTAGGAACCTCTACTTGCTCTAAATAGAGCAAGTAGACTCCTACAATCTAGGAACCTCTTTTCCTAAAATTGCTCCTCTCTAAGTTAGAGGAATTGATTGGAATGATTTGGGGAGTTGTTGAGTGATTCCTTTTGGGGAAATCTCGTGACTTGAGGCCTTCATACATTGGTCCACTTGTACAAATTAGTTTGCCCACGAATTTGTACTTTGAAGCTTGATTTTTTAACACTCCCCCTCAAGCTTCAATCTTCATCTTCATCCAAGGTCCTTCATGCTAATGCCTTGCTTGAACTTCATGAGCTTTGTGCCATCCAATGCCTTTGTAAACATATCAGCAACTTGGTCTTTTGTAGCTTTATGAATCTCTGAAATCTCCTTTGTCAATACCTTTTCCCTTAAGAAGTGGTAATGCACTTCAATGTGCTTGGTTCTTGCATGGAAAATAGGGTTTGAAGCGAGGTGTATGCTACTCAAGTTATCACAATAGATAGGATATGTATCAACCTGCAAATTCAAGTCCATAAGCAACTTCTTAAGCCACATAAGTTCACATGTGACTTGTGCAAGTGCTCTATACTCAGCCTCTGTAGATGATAAAGCAACTGTCGGTTGCTTCTTTGACATCTAAGATATAACTTTGCTTCCAAGCATCACTAGATAACCACTAGTGCTTCTTCTATCTTCTTTGGATCCGGCCCAATCTGCATCAGCACATGCCTTGACTTGCAAATCATCATCATATGCATAGCATAATCCTTCATTTATAGTACCCTTAAAGTACCTAAGCATTCTTCTTGCTGCGAACAAGTGAGTAGTCTTTGGACTATGCATAAATTATGACAAGATGCCTACTCCATAAGCTATATCGAGTCTTGTGATGGTTGCATAATTGAGTGATCCAACAATAGACCTATACAAAGTGTCATCTTCAAGAGGATTACCATCACTAGAGATCAGATTCAAATTAACCTCCATTGGATTGGAAATTGGCTTGCAATTTATCATTCCAAACTTTTCAAGTACATCTACAATGTACTTCCTTTGCAGCACCATGATTTCATCTTGTTTGTAAACAACTTCAATGCCAAGAAAATACCTCAATTCCCCAAGATCTGAAATCTTAAATTCTTTACCTAGCTTGGATTTGATGTCTTCAATTCCCTTTATGTCATTACCTATGATAATAAGATCATCGACATAAACACAAATGTAGGCAGCTAGTTCACCTCTTTGCTTCATGAAGAGAGAGTGATCTGCATCACTTTGTTTGTATCCACACTTGATAAGATATTCCACCAATCTATGATTCCAGGCCCTTGGTGCTTGTTTTAGGCCATAAAGAGCCTTTTTCAACCTACAAACATGTGTAGGAAATTTACTACTTACAAAACCTTGCGGTTGCTCCATATACACTTCTTCTTCCAAGTCTCCATTGAGGAATGCATTCTTGATGTCCAATTGGTATAATTTCCATCCTTTGGTGGCTGCCATAGCTATTAAGGTTCTAATGGTGCTCATTTTAGCCACGGGGCTGAAAGTTTCTTCAAAATCCACTCCATATGTTTGTGCAAAGCCTTTTGCAACAAGCCTTTTGCAACAAGCCTTGCTTTGTACCTAGACATAGTCCCATCCGCTTTCCTCTTTACCTTGTAGACCCACTTGCTTCCTATCACTTTCAAGCCATCCTTCTTGGGCACAAGACTCCAGGTCTTGTTTTCTTCAAGAGCTTCAATCTCTTCCATCATAGCTTCCTTCCATTCTTTATACCTATTTGCTTCTTCAAAACATGTAGGTTCACGATCTTCTACAACTTTATTCATATAAGCATAATGAGTTGCCATAAATGAATCATATGTGAGCCTATCTATTGGATACCTTGGCCTTAAGTACTTCCTCTCTTCACCTTTTGGAGGTATGAACCTTCTATTTCTTGGTTTATGCTTTGGTACATGTGAAGATTCTCCATGGTCTTCACCACCCACTTCAACTCCATCATCGTCTAGCTCCACAAGCTTTGCTTTCCCTTTTGTTGAATGACTTGATGCTGAATTTCCTCTTGCTCCCCCTTTCCAAGGTGATGAAATCTGATCTTCATCCTCTGAACTTGAGCTTTGATGACCACTTAGTTCAATACTTGTTTGTCTTTGAGCTTCTTCATGCCTAGATCCATCATCTTCATGTTCCTGCAAATACTCTACCTTCTTGTACCATGGAAGTAGATCATCAAAAGCTACATCTCCTTGATACTTTGAGCTCCTTTGTATTTGGATTGAAGAACCTAAAAGCCTTTTGATCATTTGCATAGCCAATGAAGACACACTTTTCCGACTTTGTTTGCAACTTATGCCTTAGCTCACTAGGAACATGAACATAGCATGTACAACCAAATATTTTGAGGTGGGAGAGGTTTGGCTTCTTACCATAACAAGCTTGATAAGGTGTTGAGTTGTGTATTCTTGAAGTTGGAGCCATATTCATGAGTTATATGGTTGTATTGGCTGCATCACTCCAAAAATGGTAGGGCATATTCATTTCATTCAACATTATTCTAGCTATCTCTGCAATGTACTTGTTCTTCCTTTCTGCAACCCCATTTTGTTGAGGTGTATACCTGCATGTTACTTGCCTTTTGATGCCTTGATTACTCTCCCCCTCCATCGGACCTTAGCTTTTTTATGTAGTTACCTGTATCCTTCTCATGCTTTGAACATTTTAAAGCATTGAAACACATCTGATTTTTGCTTTATGAAATAGATCCAAACCATGCAAGTACAATCATCTATAAAAGTCGCAAAATACCTATTCCCTCCTAGGGATGGCTCCTTGGTTGGTCCCCATACATCTGTGTGAACCAACTCAAGTGGATGTTGACTGATGTATCCGGCCACTCTTCTTGAAGGGAAGTCTTGGTTCCTTACCCATCTGACAAGCTTCACATAAGTTCTTCATTCCTTGACCTTGAAAACTTGGTAGACCTTCTTACTAGCCTCTTTTGTTGCACCTCATTCATCCTTTGAATGTTGATGTGGCCAATTCTTTTGTGCCACAAGTCCAACTCTGCAATCTGCTTATTACCAAAAGTAAAGTATACATGATGTGAAGGATTTGGTTTTACCTCTAATGTAAACAATCTTCCTTGCTTATTTCCTCTTGCAACCATCTTGTAGCCTTGTTTTGGGTTCTCCACAAAGCATACTCCTTTGTTGAATCTCACTTGGTAGCCTTTGTCCACCATTTGTCCCACAGATACCAAGTTCTTGGTGATTGTAGGTACATGAAGCACATCTTTGAGACACCTTCCTTGCTCTTTGTCATCCAAAACCACATCACCTATGTGTGTGATCTCATGGACTATATCATCCCCTGTTTCCACATGCCCTTTACCACTTGGAGCATGTAGATTAGTGAACAAAGTTTGTTCACAACTCATATGGTTGTTGCAACCGCTATCGATATACCATGTAGTATCTACATTGTTTGAGCTTCCATACATATGCATCATAAGGAGGTTTTCATTCACAGAGCTAGTGGATGCATAATTACCTTGCCCTTTGTATGTTGAGGCTTTGTTGTAACTCCTTTGGTTGCTCCCTTGGTAGCAATCCCTTGCATAATGTCCATGTCATCCACATATGTAGCATCCTTGACCATCTTGGCTTCTTGATTGTTGATGTCTTCCTCCTCTTCCTCTTGTCCTTCCTCTTCCTTTATATGAAGAGCCTTCTTGGTCATGTCCTTGATTGCTTTGTCTTCCTCCAAATCTTCCTCTTCCCCTACTTTGGTTGCCTCTTTGTGCTTTGCTACTTGAGTTTCCTACATAAAACACTTGGGCATCCTTGCCCTTCGATGAACCTCCATTTATATTCATTTCTTCGGTTACCATAAGAGAAACTAGTTGCTCAAAATTTGGAAGTGTGTCCCTTACATAAACTGAAGTGGTGAATGGTTTCCACTATTCATCATCCCTCAAACCATTGAGGGTATACGACACTAGATCATCATCATCTATGTGGCTGCCAATAGATCCCAATGCATCTGAAAGTTCCTTGACTTTGAGAATGAAGTCGTTGATGCTACTCCCTGAGGTCTTCTTTAGATTGTTTAACTCATTTTTAAGTTGAATCTTCCTTGCTTTAGTACTAGTAGAGTAGAGCCTCTCCAAAGTTTCCCAAACCCTCATGCTTGAGTCTAGGTCTTGAATGTGTCCTATCATACTGTTGCTAATGTGTTGTGAAAGAATGAAAATAACTCTTTTGTCATGCTCATTCCATTCCCTAAATGCTCTCAGCTGGTCATTGGTTGGATTATCCCCCAACCTAGTTCTTCGATCAGTCCCACTGATCAAACCCCAAACACCCTTGCCCATGAGGTAGTTTGACATCCTAAACTTCCAAGGCTGATAGTTGCCTTTGTTAAGTTCTCTATTTGAGTGTTGAACTCAGCCATATCTTGCTTTTCCTAAGGTTTGGAACTCTTCCAATACGTCCTTGAAGTGCTACTAATGCAAAAGTAAACTGATGCTACCTCCAAGATTAGATCTCCTTTGATAAACTCCAATTATGCTTCACTTGACGAGGATTGAGTGCTCCCCCTTGATGAAAATCTTTGTCCAGCTTCCTTTGGTGAAGAAACCTTTTAAACTCTAGTTCAAATAGCTCTTTTGCTTTGTAATGGATGCCCTCCACGCACTTCAAAATGCTATGATAACACTGTTGGGAGATTTGGCAACTCACTATGCAACCAGAAGCGTAATGTGACCTCCCAAAGTACACTCAATTGGACACTATTCTAGTGTTCTATTTCTCAGAGTTGGTACAGAGATTTCCTGAGATATTTTAACCACTCACAATAAGCTTAAAAAGATTTCTAACAAGACAAATTTCATGTAAAATGGATGCTCACACATGAAATGGCAATGTCTGCAAGTCAGGCTACTTTGCCAACACTCTCACATACCTCTGCAGAGACAAACCTTCACTCCAGATACAATAACTCAGAGAATATGCAGAGACAGATCCCAAGATTTGAACCAAAATTAGAGGACTATATTAGCTATGAAAAAAGAGTAAAATCACAGCAAATGTATTTCTACAATAGGAGAACCAATGGATACAACTTGAGAAATAGAGACTAGTCATTGCTAGCATAGACAGTGAGATATCCTAACCCAAACTTGGGATGGAAGCAAGAAGGGGGCCTGTTTAAGCTAGGGGGTTGCTTGCTGGAGTTCTAGCACTCTAAGAACACTCAAATACATAAAAGAAACACACAGTATCACACAAAAAGTCGTGATCTAGGCCTATTTTAAATAGAGCAAGTAGACTCCTACAATCTGGGAATCTCTTTTCCTAAAATTGCTCCTCTCTAAGTTAGAGGAATTGATTGGAATGATTTGGGGAATTGTTGAGTGATTCCTTTTGGGGAAATCTCGTGAATTGAGGCCTTCATACATTGGTCCACTTGTACAAATTAGTGTGCCCACGAATTTGTACTTTGAAGCTTGATTTTTTAACAGCTACTACCCTAGTATTAGATTAATTTCAATTGGTGCATGAAAGGCATTCCAAACATCATCTCATAATCATTTACCTTTTTAACTAAAAACTGTCCAATATATGTTCAAACTTGACACCCAATGTTTTTTATATAACACCTACCCGACCTAGTGATCTTTCCATGTGTCCATCTACTAGTTGAAATTTCATCATAGTCTATCTAAGTGTAGGTTTCTCCCATCTTTTGCAGATCGATTTGGTTGTAAATGCTACATCTACACCTGAATCAATTATTTGGTTAGGCATAATCATTGCATGCTATGGGTAGATAGGTATTTCCCTCAATCTCACTCACTATAATCTTTGAATTTGTCTAGAGAACTTGTTGAATGCTCCTATCCATCTTAGTGGATTCTCTCATCCTGATCTATTTTTTCTACTTCCACTCATTGAGCTACTTGCTTAAAAAGATGGAATTTTACTTTGATAAGCTCTTCTAAAGTCAATTTACATCACACCTTTGCTTTTTATGGCTCTTCCAATGAGCCTTGTGGAATTTCGCTTATTTTGTGATTCCACTTGAATATGACAATGGAAGCCTTGTAGCATATGGATTATTTTTTCTATTCTTTTGTATATCATGGAGATTTTTCAATCATGATTTCCTTTCTTATAGGTCTGGGACTCATAGGTTTTTTATAAATGGATGACACTTAAACAAGGAAAAAGTCATTTTCTAAATCAATCTCTTCTATCAATGGTTGAGATTAACATTATACCCCATAAATCTTGTTGTCACATGTTGTCTACTTCTGGAATCATGACATTGATATCTTCCTTCATGATTACATGATTCGGATGAAAAAATATTTTATCGGCATCTCCTTTTCTTGAATGCATTGAGGAGAGGGTTTTATGCCTATGATTTTCTAAAATTTTGGCTTTGAAACTTTGTGTTAGGAATAGGGTAAGGAAAAATTCCTAATAAATTTTGAGAAAATCTAATCATCTTTCCAATTTTCCCTTTTTAAATTCAACTTGAGGGAAACATTTCTCATGCCGTTCCAATGTAGGTCCAAAAACAATCTTGGCTTGGTTTTCTTTCAAAAGAATTTTAAGGCCTTCAAGCATAGGTTCTTCTAGAATTGAACTTGCTTATTGCTTTGTGATGGGTTTTCGCCCTATGTCAATTTTTTGTTTTATCTCCTCAATCTCTTGTTGTCATTTTTTTTTATATCTTTCCCAAGTGTGCCTTCTTCCTTGCGATAACATTTTTTTGTTTTCTATCTATTCCAGCTATCCTAAGTCTTGGATTCTCATCAAAATAATTGTCCCCTAGTTTTGTTTGCATGGTCGAATTGTTGGCATAAGAATGGGCAATGGCTTGGATATGTTGTTTTCTCAAACAAAGTGCTTTAAAACATAAAAACTAAGCTATACAAGAAAGTTCAAGGGAGATAGAAGGAGGATCAATAGTCTTTCATGCCCTTCATAACAAATCCATCTTCTTTTTAGCTTTTTTCCCTAAATTATAATGACTTTATTATGCCTAAAAAATGGATTACTTTTACGGTTTGGATTCTTCTACATAGGAAATATAAGGATTTTCTTGATGAACCAATCCTTGGGAGAATCACCCAAATTCACCTCCCATCTTACCTAAAATATTTTCTAGAGAGTCTTACCTCTATTCACATTCTAAGCATGCGAAAGAGGTAGGTTTTGTTTGTTTTTAAAGATAATTTTGAACCAAGAATTGGGTTGGTTGGGTGAAGTATTGATCATCCATTTTCCTACCAATTTTTTTGCAAGTTCTTCAACATTGAGAATGCCCAACCCCCCTCCCTTGATCCTTTGATTTAGCACAAATTTTGCACTTGAAATTTGGAATGCCTTTCTTCTTTGGATCACCTATCCAAAGCAAGTTTCTACAAGATGTCTCCATCTCAACTAAATATTTTTCTTTGTTCTCCAAGGTGATAGGAAATAGATGATAAAAGGATCACAAAGATGCTGATAATGATAACTCTAATAGCCACATTCAGTTTCAATCTCTTCCAATACTACAATTCACATTTAAACTTGTTGAGAATCCAATCTTAGTGTTGGCTCATAGATACTTCAAACCCCAAGGAGATTTCCAATAATCTAAAGAATTTTTTAGAGGAAATCTCTTTCTAATATTGGTTCATAATAAACTGTGAATGATATTGGACTAGAGCCTTCATAGCCATCTTGTTGTAATTGATTAAAGCGCCTTTGTAAATAAAAGGGTTTCCTACAAACTCCAAAATTATTTGGAGCACTCAAGTTTTTTAAGGAGAAACATGTTTGTGTCACCAGCAAATACTTTGAACACTAGTTGATTGAGCCCATGAGGAAGAGAAACACGATGTGAGCTAAAAGGACACAATCATTCACTAACAATGAAGATCATCAACTATGATAGCAAATACAAGAGGGGCCAGTATGCAACATTGTCTACTAGATCTTTTCATTCAATGCGGGCATGGAGTTTACTATTGGCATTGATCCTAGTAGAGGAATTACCCCAAAGTGTTGAAATAATTTTAATGAACTTGTTTTCAAGACCTAGGTCCTTGAGAGATTTTTGGATGAAACCCCATCACAATCTATCATAACCTTTTTCAAATTCAATCTTCAAAAAAATGAGTATTCAAACCTAAAAATTTAGCATATTTCATTCCTTCCCAGATGTCAATGATGGCTCCCAATATTGATCTTCCCTTAATGAATCGTTTTTTAATATTAGCAAATCCAAGAGTACATTTGATTAGTAATGCAATTTGTGATAGATTTTGCAATAAGCTTATACCTTGTTTGGAGCATGGTAATCGGCCTCCCATTTTTATGTGGCTCTTATAGTCTCTTGCACTTGCAAAGTTCCCCAAATGTAATAGTCTCTTACTAGAACAAATTGTTGATAAGGCCATCGAGCTCTAGACTCTTCCCCTCATAAAGGGAATGGATATCCTCAATGAGCTCCCATGTCAACAATGATTTTTCAAGTCAACGAGACATATTTTGCAATATCCTCTTGGATCTAACTCAAGACATGAGGGCGTGCACTCCCAGAGCCTATTAGTTAATGGGAAGGAGCTCCAAAGAAGCTCTTTAAACTATGAAATCATGATTCTCTTCCCCTATCAAGCATTCAACCTTGGAGTTGGAGGCCATCTTGGGTAGGAAATCTTTGACTTGATTTTTTCAAGATCTTGCATATTTCTTTTGAAAGTCTATGAGCTTTCCCTACCCACCATTTTTTGAAATATGATTAGATTTTTTTCTTTTTTATTTCCTCTTCTAATCTAGGCATGTTTTTTACTTTGAGAGGACTAGTTGAATTCCACCCTTTGTTAATTTCTACTTCTAGGAGATTGTGCCTTTTGAACAATTTCTCTCTTCTTTCTTTTCTTATTCTTTGAATATCTTTGTGCATTCTACATAAGATATGATGTATAGTCTTTACTACTTGACTCCAACATCTAGCAAGGGATGAACCACCATGGAAAGCCTTGCTTCATATGCAGCGTACTGTATTTCACAACTCACTAAGGTAAAAGCAAAGGTAGTGGGATAAGTGTGATCCAAGGAGTTTTAAACCCCTTGGATGGAGATCAAGGTTACCACAATAGGGAAGTGATCAAAGAGAACAATTTCAATGCAGATAGAAATGCTCACTATCCCTAGAGAATAGATTATACCTTGTGAATCATAGCATCTATCAAGACATGATTTGCAAAGGTTTTTCCAATCTAGAGATTCAACCATGGAAAAGACCAAGGGTTTTTGAACTTTGTCAATCTTTAGATAATTTCACTTAACCTTTTCAATCCCATCAATTCTACCCTAAAAAAATGATCATTGATTGTTTCCACCACAACCAAAAAGGGTTTCAATACACCAAACTTGGCAATCACCCATATGTGCAAGCTATTAAAAATGGAATCTGAAAAGATATCCATTTAATATTTAATAAACTCAAAAACAATCCCTCCACCTCCTGGGTGATTGATGGAGATCCAAACATGTTGCCATGAGGTATTTTAAAGTGGTGGTTCTATTGTCAAGTTTCGCTTTATTATAGTCCTTGGATGAAGGAATGATGGGAGTCTTGCCATTGGAACCACTTTTCCTCTTCGAAAATGTATCTAGCACAATCAATCCAATAGTGGAGCTCTCATTCTCTAGGTTTTCTCCTTTAGTACTAGATTACTCATCTTAGGAGCTTTCCTTTTTTATTCATTTGTATCTTCCACAAGGATTCAACCCTTCAGATGGTCTACCAAATTGACTTGTTTCTTAATTAGAAATCCTCTTTTACCTTATCTTTCCCTTTCTTTTTTGGATTCATTGAGTTCTTCCTTTTCCTCCTTCTTGTCTTTGTAAAATTTTTGTTGTCCCTTATCATGCCATCAATGTGAGGAGATGGTTGGATACTGTTGGAGCAGAACAATCATCAATAGTGATTTTATGAAGATCAAAGTGAGAAGACATATGGAAGAATGAAGATTACTTTCAGAGGAAGAAAATGGAATCAGAAATGTTTCTTTTGTATATTACTCTTGTAAATAGTTCAATATATTTTGAAAAGGATGACGAGTTAGACTCGTATATATATCTACAGATATGTATTCGTAGTAAGAGAGAGTGATATAGATCAGATAGAGAAGAATAGATGAAGAGGTGATGAACATTGTATGTATCATCAACCATATGTATGAAAAGTAATGAAGATGAAAATGTTGTAGAATTCTGCGCGTCGATCTTCTCTCCCATTCTCCTTCTGTGCTTAATCTTTTGAAGAATCCTTTTGCACGTATCTAAGTCCATAGCTAATCTATCTATGGCTAGAATTTGAGAGATAATTTTCAATCAGGTTGTGAGAATTTTGCTTAGGAACATTCATATGTGAAGATGTTCTGAGAGTCGAGAAATCTGGCGCACATTTCATCTTCAAAGAAATGGCCAGTGCTCAGTCCACAGTGTAAAGTTTTACACAAATGAGGACTTAAAATTTAAGTTGGAAGGTAAGCCATCTATGGCTAGAAGATCTTGATGAAACGGGTTCAGAGTTGGGAGAACCAGTGCTAAGAAGTTGCAGGTGTCAAAGTCGCCATTGCAGAGAAGCACTTTCAGACATAGGTAAAGTGTTTCACACATTTCTCAGTGTGTACTTAACCTTTTTGAGAGATTTAACTTGGCAAAGTTGCGCAACCTCAAGGCGAAGTGTTGTGCAAAGTTTTATCAAAAACTTTACAGAATTGATTAGTCAATGAGTGACTAATCTGCAGCAGACTTTTCTGAGAAGTTGATTTTTCAGAACTTTCAATATTTCTGATAATTTGGTGGATGATCTCTAAGTTTGGTGGAGTCTAAGGTTAACCTTGATATAGAGGTGATCTAACTTCAAGGTTAACTTGTTCTTTTGGAGATTAACACTCTCCATCAGTGGTATCAGAGCAGGTTGTGTCAAAATTGAAGTGAAGAAGACTCCGACTATTGCAGAAGTACAAAACTTTACATCTTGAAGGTGCAGAAGGGTAAAGGTTGAAGAAAGATCAAAGGAAGACATACAAAGAGCATCAAAAGGATCAGAAGGAGCAACATTCGAAGTAAAGGTACACTTATTATCTGTAAAGGTTAAAGATTTGAAGCTACAGGTGAAGTAAAGATGGGAGATAGTCTCCAAATTGAAAAGTTGGATAGAGAGAACTATCCTGCATGGTCTATGAGGATGGAAGCTCACCTTATGAGCAAAGATTTGATAGGATATATCACAGGAGATGAAGAAAAGCCAGAATTCAGAGATCCTAGTGTTCCAACTAGGGAGGAGCTTGCAGATTTGAAGAATTGGATGAAGAAGGATGCTCAAGCAAGAAGCATCATCTACATGGCAGTCAATGACTATTTGCTTCCTCACATTAGAGGACTTGAGAGTGCTTGTGACATTTGGAATGCTTTGGAAGAGCATTTCCAAAATACAACCAAATCAAGGAAGGCTTCACTATGGGCAGAATTTACTACCTTCAAGAAGAAGGCCTCACAATCAATTTCTGATTATGTGACAAAGATGAAGGACATTGCAGATTCTTTAGGTGCAGTTGATGAAGACATTGAAGAAGACAAATTGGTAAGACAAATACTCACAGGGCTAAGAGGAGATGAGAAGTGGAAGCCTTTCATTTTATCTACAGAACTTTCATTAGATCACTTTACTCCTGATTTGAATCAATTGTTAGGTCATATGCTAACTTTTGAGAATGATATCAAAGGAGATGTTGATAAGAGTGCAGGTCATGCAATGTATTCTAAAGACAAAAAGAAAGCCAACAAAGGAAAGCAACAATCAGGTGAAGAAGAAGGTACATCAAACCAAGCAAACTTCATAAGAGGAAGAGGAAATGGCAGAAGTAGAGGAAGAGGCAGAAACAACAAGGATAATGCAAGAGCTTGTTGGATATGTGGTAAGACCAATCATCTATCTCATGATTGTTGGCACAATAATCAAAACAATGGTAATTATCAGAACTTTAATCAAAGAGCAAGAGGTGGTAGATTTCAGAGAGGAAATTTCAGAGGTAGAGGTGGTAGGAGTTCTTTTGGAAGAGGTGGTGGAAGAAACTTCCAAAGTCAATCCTATAATAACACCTATTACAACTATGCATCAGATCAAAAGGAGGACTCAACTCTCATTATGAATACATGTGAAACTTCACATGAGGACATGAGAGTGTTCTATATTGATTCAGGATGTAGTAATCATTTGAGTGGAAATATTGCTTTGATGACTGACCTAGATCATAATGCAATTAATCATACAGTGCAGACAGGTGATAATACAAAGCATAAGGTAAAGTCAATTGGTTCAGTCAAGGCTAAGGATGGGAGCACTCTTCTGAGTAAGGTACTTTATGTTCCCACAATTCCAAAGAATTTGATCAGTGTAGGTCAAATTGTGGAAAAAGGTTATGAGGTAAGGTTTACCAATGATGGAGTTTATGTGGAAGACCCTAGTCAAGGGTATAAACAAGTTATTGCAGGAAAGAAAGAAGGAAGGCTTTTCACATTGAAGGTACAAGGAAATGTTGGACATGCTATGTTCACATATGGAGAGCAGAAGGTGTCAGAATTGGATCTTTGGCACAAAAGACTTGGACACTTTAATGAAAGAGGTATCAAAGAAATGATTAACAATGATTCAGTGCTTGGAATGCCTAACATTGCAGGTCAACACATGACATACAGATGTGAGACATGTCAATTAGGTAAGGCTCATAAGCAATCCTATTCCAAGCATGGATTTATGTATTCAGAAAGACTTGAGTTGGTGCATACAGATGTGTGGGGTCCTTCAAAGGACTTTAGTATAAATGGTTCAAGATATTATGTCATATATGTTGATGATGCTACCAGGTGGATCACAATTTATGTGATTAAGGAAAAGTCAGAAGTGTTTAATACATTTAAACACTATCATGCATATGCAGAAAGGATTACAGGTCAAAAATTGAAGAGACTAAGGTCAGATGGAGGGGGAGAGTATTTTTCAAATGAGTTCAATGATTATTTGTGGAATGCAGGTATAAAGAGAGAAGTTACTTGCAGGTACTCTCCTCAACAAAATGGGGTAGCAGAAAGAAGAAATAGGACTCTTGTTGAGTTTGCTAGGTCCATGATGAAAGAGAAGAATTGCCCAAATTATTTGTGGGCTGAGGCTGTTAATACAGCTACATATTTGGTTAATAGATTGCCTTGTAAAGCTTTGCAGGGTATGACACCATATGAAGCTTGGTGGGGTAAGAAACCTACCTTGGATCATTGCAGAATATTTGGATGCTTGGCATATGCATATGTGCCATCTCAATTGAGGCATAAGTTGGAGCCTAAGGCAGAGAAATATGTTTTCATTGGCTATGATGATAAGCAAATGGGATACAGGTTGTGGAGTCCATCCACAAAGCAATTTATTGTATCCAAGGATGTTACATTTGATGAGCAAGGTACTTGGTATGCAGGTAAATATAATGTACATGCAGATGATGAAGAAGTAGTGGAACAAAGGAAAGGTAAAGCAAAGATTCAATTACTTGATGAAAGTGAGAATAATGAAGTGCAGATTGAAGTTGAAGAGAGGCCAAGGTTTGATCCAGAATGTGATGAACCAGAGACCTCAAGAAGTGCAGAAGTTAGGAGGTCATCTAGGCACAAAAGGCAACCTACAAGGTATAGCTATGACACTTCATTCTTGACTACTAAAGATTATGCTTATTTGGTAAAAGCAGATGAAGACCCTTCTACATATGAAGAAGCCAAAGGGAAGAAGAATTGGGAAGATGCTATGCAAGAGGAGTATGATGCATTGATAGAGAATCAAACATGGGATTTGGTTCCTAAACCTAATAGTCAGAAGATTATTGGATGTAAGTGGGTTTACAAAACAAAGAGATTTGCAGATGGAAGTGTGTCTAGGTACAAAGCTAGACTTGTTGTGAAAGGGTATGCACAGACATATGGAGTGGACTATGATGAGACTTATAGTCCTGTGGCAAAGATGACAACCATCAGGACACTCATTGCAATTGCTGCTTGTAAAGGTTGGAAGTTGTCTCAATTAGATGTTAAAAATGCTTTCTTGAATGGTTACATTTCAGATGAAGTCTACATGGAGCAACCAGATGGGTTCAAAGATCAAGTGAGTCCAAATTATGTATGTAAGCTCAAGAGAGCTTTGTATGGGTTGAAGCAAGCCCCAAGGGCTTGGAATTATAGGCTTGTGAAATTCTTGAATGATCTTGGATTTCAAGCATCAAAGGCTGATAGTAGCTTGCTAGTCAAAGCAAGTGAAGATGGGTTTATTTATGTTTGTATTTATGTTGATGACATAATACTTACAGGAACAGATGATAAGGGGATACAAATGATCAAGAAGCAGATGGAGAAAGAGTTCAAAATTAGTGATTTGGGGAACCTATCATTCTTCTTGGGAATGGAGATTTCTTATACTCAACATGGAGTATATGTGACCCAAGAAAGGTATCTTAAAAATTTGCTAACCAAATTTAAAATGGAAGATTGCAGGGTTGCACCTACACCTTTGGAAGTGAACCATAAATTGTCTAGGTTTGGAGGAGAAGAGTTCAGAGATATGAAACTCTATCAAAGTTTGGTTGGTAGCTTGATTTATGCTACATTGACAAGGCCTGACTTGTCATATGCAGTTGGTGTGCTTTCACAATTCATGCATTGTCCTAGAAAGGAACATTGGATTGCAGGACAAAGAGTACTTAGGTACATCAAGGGTACACTCAAAGAAGGGTTGTACTATGGGTTTACTTCAGATACAAGAATCAAGATATATAGTGATGCAGATTGGGCAGGTAATGTGGATGATAGAAGATCAACACATGGATACTTGTGCTATGTAGGAGACAAATTGATTTCATGGTGTTCCAAGAAGCAACATACAGTTGCTTTGTCATCTACAGAAGCAGAATATAAAGGTATGGTGGAAGCTGCAAAAGAGGTAATATGGCTAAAGACACTTTTAAAAGTTTTTGATGTGATTCAGAGTACTCCTATTATTTGTGGAGACAATATGAGTTCATTATACTTGGCAGCTAATCCTGTATTTCATGCTAGAACTAAGCATATTGAAATACAGTATCATTTTCTGAGAGAGAAGGTCATTGAGAAGGAAATTGAAGTCATACACACCCCTACAAAAGATCAACTTGCAGATATGATGACTAAAAGTTTGGATGGACCTAAGTTGCAGAGGTTTAAAGATATGGCAGGAATAAAGAAGATACAGGTAATCACAATTGAAGATTGAGGGGGAGCTGTTGGAGCAGAACAATCATCAATAGTGATTTTATGAAGATCAAAGTGAGAAGACATATGGAAGAATGAAGATTACTTTCAGAGGAAGAAAATGGAATCAGAAATGTTTCTTTTGTATATTACTCTTGTAAATAGTTCAATATATTTTGAAAAGGATGACGAGTTAGACTCGTATATATATCTACAGATATGTATTCGTAGTAAGAGAGAGTGATATAGATCAGATAGAGAAGAATAGATGAAGAGGTGATGAACATTGTATGTATCATCAACCATATGTATGAAAAGTAATGAAGATGAAAATGTTGTAGAATTCTGCGCGTCGATCTTCTCTCCCATTCTCCTTCTGTGCTTAATCTTTTGAAGAATCCTTTTGCACGTATCTAAGTCCATAGCTAATCTATCTATGGCTAGAATTTGAGAGATAATTTTCAATCAGGTTGTGAGAATTTTGCTTAGGAACATTCATATGTGAAGATGTTCTGAGAGTCGAGAAATCTGGCGCACATTTCATCTTCAAAGAAATGGCCAGTGCTCAGTCCACAGTGTAAAGTTTTACACAAATGAGGACTTAAAATTTAAGTTGGAAGGTAAGCCATCTATGGCTAGAAGATCTTGATGAAACGGGTTCAGAGTTGGGAGAACCAGTGCTAAGAAGTTGCAGGTGTCAAAGTCGCCATTGCAGAGAAGCACTTTCAGACATAGGTAAAGTGTTTCACACATTTCTCAGTGTGTACTTAACCTTTTTGAGAGATTTAACTTGGCAAAGTTGCGCAACCTCAAGGCGAAGTGTTGTGCAAAGTTTTATCAAAAACTTTACAGAATTGATTAGTCAATGAGTGACTAATCTGCAGCAGACTTTTCTGAGAAGTTGATTTTTCAGAACTTTCAATATTTCTGATAATTTGGTGGATGATCTCTAAGTTTGGTGGAGTCTAAGGTTAACCTTGATATAGAGGTGATCTAACTTCAAGGTTAACTTGTTCTTTTGGAGATTAACACTCTCCATCAGATACACTCCACAAATGAGATGGTGCTACACAAATTCTGCTCTTCACCTACCAATGTAGATTCAGAGTACCTCAGTAGACACCTTTAGCTTCCCAAATATGCATTTGGATCCATAAAGTACCTTAGAGCATCACCTTCAAATAAGTATGTCAAAATAGACTACTTCCAAGATTGAGGACTTCCAAAAACTTGCTATTTTGGAACTTGATCATGCTCAATATTTCACTCAATGCTCACTCATTGATTGCAATTGACTTGAGAGCTTTTATGCATAGCTAATTAGAGTCATAAGCTTGCTATATGAAGTTATTTCACTATTTTAGGATGAGTATATCATGAGAAATCACATTAAGAAGTTAGGAGTGTAATCCCAACTTTTTAGGACGATGACAGTGAGCACACATAGGTGACTTGCGGAGAACTTATCTCACAGAGTACTGAATGAAATGATATGAAACTTGATAGCTGAGAACTAGAAGGTCTACATATCCAAAGTTGAATCACATCAATTGGATAAGTAATCACAGAGAATTCCTCAAAACAAATTCAATGAAAATAAGCACTTAGTAGCAGACAATAGTAGATACCAAATGACTTGCATAAATTGAATCAATGTATAATATTATGCATTTATGATACAAGAGAGATGATGTAGGCTTATTCATACATGTGTGTACTTAGTGTACCCACAAGATTGAATCTCAATGTGTCCTTCTTCTTGCTCTACTACACGGGACTAAAAAGCAGTGTCTTTTATAGATGTGTCTTCAATTTGAATTTTGAATCTGCCACCTAAAAGTGATCCTACCTTTTAGGATTCTAATTGATTTGACTCCAACCACTTAGTTGGTATGAAGTATAACTCTTGAAGTCACGAGATTCTCTCAAACCTTTCCTTTTACAATTATCTTGAGTTAAACTCATGGATTTTACAAGACGTGTTCACATATGACTTATGGATAGTCATACCCAAGTTGTGGAGTAAACCTTTGATATTTGTTCAAGCATCAAGGCTTGCCAAATGTACCAATAGCTCCCCCTCAAGCCTAAGATGCTTGAGTCTTCAATCCATATGTATCTCCTACAACCCAATCATTGATTTGAACATGTTGAGTTTGCTTCCATCAAGTGATTTGGTAATCATGTCTACACATTGCATCTATGTAGACACATAGGACAATTGTATCTCTTTGCTTGCAATCTTTTCTGTAACAAAGTGATAATGGACTTCTATATGCTTAGTCCTAGCATGAAAGATAGGATTAGCATATAAATGCAAAGAACTCATATTGTCTCCAAATATATATGGAGTGCCAAAATCCAACCCTAAATTTGTATATAGAGTCTTGATCCACATTGCTTCCTGAGTTGCATTTGCAAATCCTCTGTATTCAACTTCAGTTGAAGAGAGTGCTATAGTAGGTTTTTTCTTGGAAGACCAAGAAATAATCTTTGTAACTACAAAACATAGATATCCAGATGTACTTCTCCTATCATCTTTTGATCCTGCCCAATCTACATCAGTGAAAAGCTTTACACTTAAATCAGATGTGTAAGGGTAATATAAACCCTCATTGATTGTTTCCTTCAGATACTTTAATATCCTTTTTGTTGCATCCATGTGAGGTTTCCTAAGAGTGTGCATGAATTGGCTAAGCACACTTACTCCATAGCAGATATCAAACCTAGTTAAGGTGGAGTTCAAGCTTCCAACTAGACTTTGGTAGCTTGTAATGTCTTCAATTGGTTCTCCTTCATGAGAACTTAACTTGTGATTGACCTCCATGGGAGTACCTGCAACCTTAGTGTCCTGCATTTTGAACTTTGCAATCATATCTTTAATGTACTTCCTTTGTGTAAGGAACATCCCTTGATCTGTATAGACAACTTCTAGTGAGCAATCCAAGGTCACTTATCTCGAATTCTTCCTTCTTTTGGGCTTTGATATTTTTTATTCCATCTGGATCATTACCTGTGAGAATGATATCATCTACATACACACATATAACTTGAGAGTTATTCCTCTTAATGAAGAGTGAAGAATCAACTTTGCTCAATTTGAATCCTCTGTCTTGCAAGAATGTAAGAAATCTATGTTTCCATGATCTAGGAGCTTACTTGAGACCATAGAGAGCTTTCTTGAGTTTGCACACATATTCAGGATGTGATTTATCAACAAATCCAGGAGGTTGTGCCATATACACCTCCTCTAAAATCCAACCATTTAAGAATGCATTTTTTACATCCAATCGATAAATGTTCCAATTCCTTGAAGCAGCTATACTCATGAGAACTCTGATTATTGGCATTTTTGCCACAGGAGAGAAGGTCTCCGCATACTAATCAATTCCTTGGGTCTCAGCAAACCCTTTAGCCACAAACCTTACTTTGTACCTATTTATTGAACCATCAAAATTCTTTTTTACCTTATAAATCCACCTAGATCCAATGATCTTCATGCATTGTTTCTTGGGAACCAGGCCCCAAGTCTGATTCTCTTGGAGTGCTTATATCTCTTCCTCCATTGCTTCTTTCCACTTTCATTTCTTGTTTGCTTCTTCAAAGGTTGATGGCTCCTCTGGGTTAATATCATGAGCAATATAGATTGAGTGTTTAGTGACCAGAGAGGTGTCAAATCCATACCTTTTTGGCTTCTTCTTTTCCCTAGTTGATCTCCTTATTGTTTGTTGAGAGGATTCTGCAATATCCCTCAAGTCTTGCATCTTCTCTTTACCCTTGTTGTTCCATACCGTGAAGTTCCTTCTTGGTGTCTTCTGATCATCATCAGAGTCACTTGAATCTTCATGTTGTTGATCATTTACCTTTTCAAGTGTAGCAAAGTCCTCCTCTAGGTCATAAGGTAGCTTGACTTTTCTACAATCATCTTCAAACCACGAGTTGTTTTCATCAAAAACAACATCTCTACTAACAATAAAGCCTTTAGTAGTTGGATTATACGACATGTACCCTTTTTTATTTAGATCATATCCTATGAACACACATTTCTCTACCTTAGAATCCATTTTACCTCTAATTTTTTATGGAACGTGTGCATAAGCTATGCACCCAAATATTCTACAATGATCTAGGTGAGGTCTCCTTCCATTCCAAGCTTCATATGGTTTCATCCCATCCAATGCTTTAGATGGGAGCATGTTGATGAGATAAGTGGTTGTAGACATAGCCTTTGCCCATAGATAGATGGGTAATTTTTTATCATTAATCATGGACCTTGCTTCCTCCACAATGGTCATATTCCTCCTTGCTGCTACTCCATTTTGTCCTGGAGTATACCTGGTAGTGATCTCTCTTTTGATGCATCTATCTTGGAGATATGCATCAACCTCATGGGAGCATCATAAAATATTGTTTTGGTGTCGTCCATTGAACAATTGAACACTTCATCCTTATGCATCATAAAATATGGTGTCGTCCGTCTGCTACAATCATCAATGAATGATACATAGTACCTCGATCCTAAACTTGAAGGGTCTTTGCTAGGTCCCCAAACATCTGTGTGGACTAGCTCTAATAGATCACCATGAATGTAACCTTTCTTCATAAAGGTTTGTCTATGAGACTTCCCAAATTAACATGCACTGCACTTATATATCATGTGTTACTTGGATATGTTTGGCAAACCAAGCACACTCTGATCCCTGCATATTTTCTTCAAACTCCTTTCCCCTATGTGAGCTAATCTTTTGTGCCGCATTTCTAACTCTGATAAAGTTTGTCCTCCATAATTGAAAAGTGTTATATTTCTAGTATCTTGTAACTCAAATGTAAAGATTGTACCTGTCTTTTCTCCTTCTGCAATCCTCTTGAACCCTTGTTGAGGATCTTCAACAAATGCTCCATTTCTTGTGAACCTTAACTGCAATCCTTTTTCTACAATTTTTCCAACACTTATCAAGTTCTTGGTTATGGTAGGTACATACAATACCTTGCTAAGTATATTCATATTTCCATCTAGAGTCTTCACATTTCCAATCTTTTCAACTAAGTGCCTTGTGTCATCTCTTGTCTATACCTCATGCTTGTTCCTTGGATCCTCCATGTCAGATAATAATGCCACAATTCCTGCTACATGATTTGAACAATCAGAATCTATATAGAACACATGCTCATCTACTTTACCTTGCCTCATCGTCATGTTCATCAACAAACATGAGCCCTCTTGTGTCTGCTCTTCAGTGTAATTGTTGCAGTCTCTCCTTCCTCTATAGCCTCCTTGGTTATTGTAATTGTTGTACTTTTTGTTATAGTTGTTGAAATTGTTTGATCTTCCTCTTCCGTAGCTTCCTCTATTGAAGCCTCTTCATCTCTGATTTCTAGGGTTCTTGAAACAATTCTCAGTTGTATGGTTAGTCAATCCACATATGGCACATGGAGAGATGCTTTGGAATCTCCCCCTACCTTGTCTACCTCCTCTGCCTCTTCCTCTTGTGCCTCTACCTCTTCCTGCAAAGTTAGCTTGGGAGGTACTAGCTTCATCATTAGATTTCTTGCCTTTACCTTTACTATCCTTACTCTTGTTCTTATCAGTGTATAGGGTAGAGGATTGATTACCTTTTGAGTTTTCATTGTTCTTCACAAGCTTGGCTTCATGAGTGAATAGTTTTCCCATTAGAGTATTGAAGTTAGGTACTTGCATGACCATGTATAGATCCATTGTTATGGTGAAGGCTTCCCATTTATCATCTGTCTTGATTCCATTGATCACTTGTCTCACAATTTGTTCCTCTTCAATGACTTCTCCAATGCTTCCAAGTTGATCAGCTAGGTCCTTCATTTTAGTGACATAATCAATCACATTCTGCTTGGGCATCTTTCTAAGTGTTGTGAACTCCATCCACACTTGGTTCTTTCTTGCTCTAGTGTTTGAAGAAAAGAATGAATCAAGTCCATTCCAGGTTTCTTGTGATGTTTGATAGTTCCTAATGTGTGGAAGTACAAAATCAAAAATTGAGTTGAGAATATGACCTGGCCAAGGCATCCTTTGAGCACCATGTTGATAACCTTTCCTGTTCTTCTTGAGTAGGTTTCCCTTAGCTTCTGAGTATTGGCATTAACTCATCTCCAGATATGTAACCATAAAGATTTCTACCTTGTAGATATGATTTCATTATAATAGACCAATCAGAGTAGTTACCTCAATCCAATTTATCAATTGATGATGGGAATCCATCTCTCATGTTGAGTTGATGATAGTTCTGATACCACTGTGAGGGGATGGTTGGATACACTCCAAAAATGAGGTGGTGCTGCACAAATCCTGCTCTACACCTTCCAATGTAGCTTCACAATACCTTACTAGACACCTTTAGCTTCCCAAATATGCATTTGGATCCATAATGTACCTTGGAGAATCACCTTCAAATAGTTATGTTAAAACAGACTACTTCCAAGATTAAGGACTTCCAAAAACTTGTTATTTTGGGACTTGATCTTGCTCAGTATTTCACTCAATTCTTACTCAATGATTGCAATCGACATGAGAGCTTTTAGACATAGCTAATTACAGTCCTAAGCTTGCTATAGGAAGTTACTTCACTAATTTAAGATGAGTATATGATGAGAAATCACATTAAGAAGTTAGGAGTGTAATCCTGACTTTTTAGGAAGATGATAGTGAGCACACATAGGTGACTTGCAGAGAACTTATCTCACTGAGTACTAAATGAAATGATATGAAACTTGATAGCTGAGAACTAGAATCTAAGCTAAATATCCCAAGTTGCATCACATCAATTGGATAAGTAATCACAGAGACCTCCTCAAAACAAATTCACTAAAATGAGCACTTAGCAGCAGACAATAGTAAATACCAAATGACTTGCATAAACTGAATCAATGTATAATATTATGAATGTATGATACAAGGGAGATGATGTAGGCTTACTCATACATGTGTGCCCTTAGTGTACCCACAAGCTTGAAGCTCAATGTTTCCTTCTTCTTGCTCTACTACCCACGACTAAAAAATAGTGTCTTTTATAGATGTGTCTTCAATTTGAATTTTGAATTTGCCACCTAAAAGTGATCCTACCTTTTAGGATTCTAATTGATTTGATTCCAAACACTTAGTCGGTATGAAGTATAACTCTTGAAGTCACGAGATTCTCTCAAACCTTTCCTTTTACAATTATCTTGAGTTAAACTCATGGATTTTACAAAAGGTGTTCACATATGGCTTATGGATAGTCATACCCAAGTTGTGGAGTAAACCTTTGATATTTGTTCAAGCATCAAGGCTTGCCAAATGTACCAACGATCAAGAGTGCTTGCTTCATTTGTACGGTGAAGTCCACATGCCTTTCCTCAAGAGGCCAAAGGGGAGATACAACCTTCTTCAAAGATTAAAAGGGGCCTAACTCATCTTCCAAAGATGTAACCACTCAAGAAATAAGCTTCTGCATAGCCTTTTTGAAGATGCACTTCCAAATCTTATGACCCTCCAGGCGCAATGAAAGCAAGCATTAGGTAGAGTTTATAAAAAACTTCTTGTTCCAAAACTTTGCTTCCCCATGTGGATATTGATCAATTTTGGAACTTCATTGTTTAGGTCCATTTCCACACAATCTATGAATGCCACCTAGCACCCCATAAATGAGCCCTCAAATGTCCCCGTTTTTACCAAAGTCTTCCAATAAGAGAAATGATATCACTAAGAAATGAATAAAGGTGGAGTGTGAGATTAGGGAGCTCAATTCCTCGCAAAACTTCAAAGGCTCCATTTTTTCACGGAGAATTAGGGAAACCACTTGTAACGGCACATGGGGTTTCTTTGCACTTTCCAAGTACCTATATCGAAGGATTGAAAGCCCATCTCTTCATTTTCAAAAACGAGATATACATGGTAACAAGCAAAATTCGGTATTTACTTACATTTATGCCCCTCCACTTTTTCCTTAGCCAATGCTTGATGGTTTTGATTCAGGTGTGCATTCCATGAAACATATTCATTTCAATTCATCTTGTGTTTTTGTGAGCTCCACCTTTAGACGAGTCAGCACCAGAGGCCAAACATTGAAGAGGGGAATGGAGACCCCCATGCCCCATCCAACCTCTTCCTATCCATTGTTTTACAAAAATGTTTTCGTGGTCCAAACCAAAATAATGAAATTATTTGTTACAGTTTTTTCCATGGGTGTTACTAAAATAATTTCTCTCTTTTGATACAGGGTACCTTGGTTTCACAACATCTTAGTGCATACAGGGGTAGGGAAGGGGGTTTGATACTAGCACAAATTGATGTGTCTGTCATTGTACTTGCATTTTTTTCCTAGTTAGTTGATAATAATCTAGCCATAAGGGATTAAACTTGCTCTTGTTGCACAAAGGTCTAAGTTTTGTACTGAGGTGATCATGATCGATACACTTGAGGTCCAAATCCTCATGTTGGATATATAAATAAACACTCATAAGGCAAATATTTAGTAGGATGATTCATCCATGAATGCTCTTATCTCAAAAACATGCATGGAGTGTCTCTCTAGTTGTAGAATCCTATAGGTAATATGATAGAAGCGATTTCCATGGACACACATCAAGAGGATGATATTCATTATAATTAAGGTGTCACCTTGTTGAAGACTTTGTACGTTATGACATGGTTTATTTTGCTTTTTGGGGTTGACTTGTGCCTAGCGCTTGGGTTGCAAGCTAAACTAGCTCCTTACTCTCTATCTTACATAGTTGTTGTGATAGTTTGAGATCTTATGTCAAAGTATCCTCTAAGCCGATGCATTACTTTATGCATTCATCTACTATCTTTTCTTATGATGTGTACTAGTTTCCTCATTGGATTGTTTTTTAGACCATCTATGAATGGAGATACCATTGTTTTTTATGATGGTTACTCTTTTTTAGTGCCTTTATCTATGTATTTCTTGAGTTGTCACATAGAAAAACTTAGTCACTCTAGATGATTTAAAAGTTATTGATTAATGAGAATGGGTGACTTCTCTTTTAGAGTATTCAAGAAGGAACGTGTCTAGCAAGTGATGTGTGTCTTTGGAGAGCTCTACGCAAAGTGGTTGAAACTAGAATAGAGTAAAATCGTTTAGTATTAATCCAAAGGATTCTATTGTGTGAAATAATTGATTAATTTCTTTGCTTCAAGAATTTTCTTAAATGCAATGACATAATCTACAATTCTTCCATCCCATCATAGTGGTTATTCATGCATTGAATCACTAGGGAAGGTCTTAATCACAGGTAAAATTCTTGGGATGATCTCAAGAAGGGATAAAACGTTAATCCAAACTTTCCTTCCTATGATCATTAAGTTATGTAGGTATTTGGTCTCTATTTAGGGGCATATTTGCTTGAGGTGAATACAAGGGTTCCTCTCATTGATGTATAGAGTGCTTCCCATGATGGCTAATATTTGGTTTAATTTAGATTACCCCATAATTGCTATTGTTCTTTTATTGTACCTTGATTTACACATTTTCTAATGTCCTTTTCTAAGCTCACAAGCTTCTTATATCCCTTTATGTGCAAATGGGTCTTGGAAATCTCTATTCACAATAGGTATTTATATACATATAATTAGGTCCACCCTTTTTAACTCTTTCTTTTTTTCCCCTTTTGTATCTCTTGAGATCCCTCAAGTTGTAGATAATGGTAAGAGATTAAAAATCATCCCAAATTCATGGAAACGTGTCTTAAAATCCCAAACAAAGAATCATGTGACTCAAAATGAGATTTTCATATAGCCATCGATATCGAAAAATGGTCATTTTTGCCAAAATTTATGTCAAACTAGGTTTCTTCAATAAATGTAGGCAAAACAAGGCTTGAAGGTCTAGATTGTACAAGCATTCAAGGGGCTCTTAAATTTCTTTTGAGATTCCCTTTATGTGGATCTCATTATGTGGTGAATTAGGCCAAAAGAGGTAATTTGATCATCTCATCGCATGAGGAATCAAATATTAGAGGGATTGATTACTTGCTTATGAGGTAAAGGGTTTGATTCATTCATGATAACTTGAATCTTATAGCTTGAGAATGTGCCTCCTAGTTGGGGGATTTGATCAATATTTTGTAGAGATTCAATCCTAAAAAAATCATTGAATCTCCTTAAGGCAACAAGGGATCCACCACTCATGGATACAATCACTCTAAGCATGGAACTGGGTCTCATCTAGAGTTTTATAATTGGCTAATGAAAGGTCAATCACCAAAAGGGTTTGATCCTACTTCTCCTTAGGGAAATCAATCTCAAGTATTAGAGGGTTCAAGGAACCAATTAAGTTTGCATGGAAAAAATCAACATGTGATACTATATATATCACGAATTTTCACTCTACCATAACATGAATTGATCACTTAATATAGGGTTAATCATGATAATGCAAGTTTCAGCCTTGTGTGACAAGAGCTTGGTTCAGTTGGTAAAAAATCATACATTTATTTTGATCCCATTTTCTGGAGGAACCAATTTCTATATGGGGTTCAATTAGGGCTCACTCTTACATTCATGAAATTTAGTATGTAGAGGGAAACATGCTAGACTTCTACTTATGCTAGTACAATTCAACAATCAAATGTATATTTCATTCAAAATTCAAGTATTCTGAATCCTTCTTCATCTAAAAAAGCTTCATTAAACAACAATATATCAACCATGTCATGTTATTGATATACAACATAGATTTACATGTATGTTTGTCTACAAGGTTATCAAATCTGTGGATTCTACATATCTAAGAATATATTATAACTAGGATGTAAGAAACTTTATTAATATATCTTATTTTTAGCACAAAAGTATATTTTAACCCTATTGAAGTATAAACAAATGGATAATTAATGAAAATCATCCATAAAACATATTTTCTATCTAACCAATAGGTTATCACAAAACATAAATTTATCATTCCAAAGTGTTGTCATGCATCTTGCTAGCAACTACTATTAATTAATGTTGTTAAAGTGATAAATATAACATTTATACTATATAATATAAGTTCACTATTTTCTTGCATTACATCCATGCACAAAGAAATATGAATCCTGGTTAGTATGTCATCTAGATCAAATAATGATACTATGTAAGATATAAAAAATATCAAAAGCTACTAATTTCAACTAACAATATGAAATCATCTTACATAAGTTTAGCTATAATTACAAATTGCATTCTTGCAGATATGATACTCTTACATGCTATAACTTTGCTTTTTTTTTCTAAAACATGTCCTAATCTACACAATGCACAAAGATTCTCCTTACTTGTATAATTTGTCAATTTCTACAACATTATAATATAATACTAATTATCACCACTTTTTTTTACTAATCTAATTGTGTGAAAAGGATTTTATCAACAATACTCACATTATTTTTTGTAACTAGAAACCTATGATTCAGCCTACATACAGATTTTTGTATCATACACACATTGTATATTCATTGCACTTTTATAATTTTCTTCTTATCTCTCTATATTTTCATTTATCTCTCTTAATCAAGTAAAGATGTGTAATGTGCTAATGTCAGTGTTGAAAAGATATTAGATTTAACCCATGATTGTTTTTAGGCCTACCACACTTCCAACATTTCCCAACACAGAAAAGTTGAAATACACCCTTAACTCAAGATGAGTGACTATAGAGATAGACTTGAGCAAGAAGAAAAACTTGATGGAATGTCTCATTATCCAATGTGGAGTTTTATGATGATGAATTTGTTAGTTTACAAGGACTTGTAGAACATTATCAAATGCAAGAACCCCAAGCCAAGAAGGCCAAAGAAAGATGTGGCTTCTTCATCCAACAAGGTTTCTACTCCAATTTTTGTACAACAGAGTGAAGATGAAGAAGAGAAGATTACATCATCATCCACAAATAACAAGAGACAGATTCAAATTCAACCTACAAAAGAAAAGTCTACATGGGATTCAAGAGATACACAAGCACTCTCATTCCTTGCTATGGGAATTAAGAGGCATACCATTCCACAAATGAACATCCAAAGGAAAGAACAATAAGGAGACAACAGAAGGAGAAGAAGAGTTAGTAGAACAAAAAATAAAGTAAACAGAAGTCCACTTCCACTACGTCTACCTCAAATAAAGATATATGCCATTGTTGCAAGAACAGCAGATTGCAAAAAGAGGATTTTTAATGAGAAGAAAAGATTTTCAAGTTGTTGAAGATTCAAAACCTAAATCTTCAAATGAAGAATCATATGCATGTGTCATAGCTTTTAATCAAGCGGCAGCATTAAATATAGTCTTAAAAAATCCATGGATTTTCTATTTTTGTGCTACTAAGCATATGAAAGGTTGCAAGAAGATCTTCTCTTCCCTTACTAACTCTGTAGGAAGAAGGGTGACCATAGTAGATGTTCATGATGTGGATGTTGTAGGTGTTGGACAAGTAAACCTAAATCTAGAGTAGGTGGAAATTTCACTATTTCTAATTATTTATTTGTACTAGAAATGAAGAAGAATTTATTTTCCATTTCAGTTTCCTACCAGATAGTTACAAAGTCACCTTTAAGAAAGATTCATGCCAGATCTTCACTCTAAATGAGCAGTTTCTTTTGCAAGGGTAAACTAAAAGTGGAATGCTTGTTATGTCTAAAATTAGTCATGCTAATATTGATAGTCTACTACACCTAAGGAGAATGTGAAGTTATGGCATGCCAGATTTGGACATATCAGTTACATAGCTCTCAACCACATTAAATACCAAGATATAGTGGAGAGTCTTCCCACTTTTGCTTTACTAGATGATGCAGAAGCATGTGGAGGATGTCGTGAAGAAAAGCTACACAAGCTACCATTTAAGAAGCATGGATACATCAGAGCTACCAAAAATTTACAAATCATACATTCATATGTAAATGGAACTACAAGAGCAGATTCTATTAAAGGTTTTAGGTATTTTCTTATATTTATTGATGGTTTTTTAGAAATTCTTGGGTTTTTGGTCTAAAAGGAAAATTAGAATTTTTTCTTACATTCAAGTTCTCAATTATTTTTGAGAATGGAAGTCAAATTAAGATCTAGTTTTTGAGAAGTGATAGAGGAGGAGGTTATTTGTCAAAATACTTAAATTCTTGCCTAGAAGAGAAAGAAATCACTCATTCGCTAACTATTGCTTATATTCCACAATAGAATGGTGTTGAAGAGAGAAACAATATGAAAACTTTTGAAATGATATGTAGTATGATGTCCTCTAAGAAGCTTTCACCTAAGTTTTTCTTTGATGCAATATGATGTTAAAGATAGAAAGAATATAAAACTTGATGAAATGTGTGGTATTATGTCCTTTAAGAAACTTTCATCTAAGTTTTGGTTTGATGTAGTACGTACTTCCAACCACATTCTCAATAGATCTTCCACAAAATCTTTAAAGGTCATCACTCTTATGAGGCTTATTTTGGTAAGCAACCCAATGTGAGTCACTTCAAAGTTTTTGGATCGCCAATTTATGTTCACATTTAGAGAAGGATTGTGGTAAGCTAGATGCCAAATCCAACAAAGCCTAGCATTTATTGGTTATGCAATTGGAAGTAAAAGATATAGATTCTATGTACTAAAAATAGGTGATCTCCTACTCTACCGCAATGCTTATATTGCATAAAGTCATATATATGAAGACATGCAAATATTCTAGACTTTATAAAGGCAAATGCTTATGCATTTTTCAAGTCAAATTTGGATGCTTACATTCAAATCTATAGAATAGCAAGGGTGATCAACCTTCCCAAAAACCAAAGAGTTCAATTAATAAAGGTAACGGTAAAGTTGGTCCTCCTAAACCATTGCTATCTACATCTCCAACTTCAAATATACGAACTAATGAAGTTGAGAAACCTCAAAAGCACCTAAAGAAAGAGTTGCATATGAAAAAGATCTTTCACCAATCTTTTAGAAACTTCTGAGGTCGTATGTGAAAACTTTACAAAATAGCAAAATTCAATCATCTAAACGAAGAATCAAAATTTCAAAAGATCATACATATCACGTAAATTATGCAAAACATTTTTCAAATAAATAATATTCTTGAACTAACTTCAATTGAAAGGGAACCTTCAAGTGCCAAAGATGCATTAAAAAGTCTTGTATGGAAGAAAGCAATGCAAGAGATCGATTACATACATAAGAATCAAACATGGAAGCTTTGTGAGTTACCAAAAGATAAGAAAGAAATGGTGTTAAGTGAATCTTCAAGGTCAAAAGGAAAGAAAATGGTACCATTGACAAATATAAAGCAAGATTTGTAGTTAAAGTTTATGCACAAAAGAAAGATATTACCTATGATGAAGCATTTGCACCTACATTTAGAATGACCATAGTCAAAATATTTTGTGATTATTATTTCTATACTAAAGATTGACTTATCGCATGGCTATCCAAGAAACAATAACCACTTCATCAAGTGAAGCAAAGTATAGAGCTGCATTTACAACAACACTTGAAGCAGTTTGGTTACGAAAGATTCTCAATTATCTTGATGTTCAGGTTCACCTACCTATGCATATATTTTCAAATAGTCAAAGTGCTATTGCTATTGCAAAGAATCATGTTCATCATGTCACAACAAACCATATTGAAGCGCATTATCATTATATTCGAGAATAGATATCTAAAAAGCATATTGAGTTATCTTATGTAGCTACAAGTAAAATGTTGCAAGCAAATTTACTAAAGCATTATATAGAGATACACATGAGAAATTATGCAGATGTTTAAACCTTATGCCATTATGGCACTGAGGGGGATTGTTGGAAAACAATGTTAGAATGCTCAAATCTGCCAAAAATTCCAACAATCCTAATTTCAAGACCTAATCAAAATTTCATCAAAGATGGTCAAAAAAAATTTGCACTATTAGAAAGTATTTGTTGAGAGCTTTCTAATGATATATAAAACTTCACCATCTAGCATCCACATGACCTCCAAAATTAAAACCCTAATTCTACTTTTCAAGTTGCTTTTCAAGTTTCTTTTCATGCAAAAACTTCCTTTTCATTAGATTTTTTGTGATTTTCATGCTTTTCATGTTGGTTTTCATGGGTAATACAAAACCTATATAAAGAGGGGCATTAGAGCTTCACATGAAATCAATTCTTGAAGCTATACAAGCTTAACCTCTAGGATTGAGAGCTAAGAGGACTCTCATAAGTGTATATGTAAATTTTTAGGAGATTTTGGTAGATTACGCTTGTTCTTCTTCACACCCCCTAGTTTGCATGTTGATCTTGGAGAGTTGTGGCTTCTACTTTAGGGTTTCTTCATGTGTTGTTATTGCATCAAGAATTTACCTACCATTTCATCATGAGAAGTGATCATTGATGTTGCTCTACATCAAAACCAACCTAATTTCAAATTAGGGTTTGTTGTAATAAGTATTTTGGACAGTACAATTCCTTCCTTCTGCACATATTCAATCACATAAGTACCTTTAAGACATTCACACATTACTTTTTGTAACTAGAACCCTTAAATTCAGCCTATATTCAGATTTCTGTATGATATACACATTGTATATTGAAATTTTGCTTTTATTGTACATAGTAGCATTAATTTGTAGCACTTTTATAATTCTCTCTCTATATTTTCATTTATCTCTCTCAATCGAGTCACGATGTGTTATGTGCTAAGGTCAAGTGTTGGAAAGATCTTGGATTTAACTAGTTATTATTTTTGGGCCTACCACACTTCCAACAAATATAAGATGCAATCTCATCTTTTCTTGTGATTCGTTAATATTTTTCAAAGAAAATCTTGTAACTTTGATATTATGTTTTATACCTATGATCCTAGGTTGTGGGATCTTCGATACATGTGGTCCCAAGTTATCAAAACTTGTATATCTTGTGCATCTCTATATTTCATACTTGATAATCATCTATTGATGGACTCCCCCTCTTAGTTGTATATTCTTTGAGTGTACTCCTCAGCACAGGCTATTGTATAATCATAAATCTTTGTAATCTTGTGTCTTATATGGTCCTGGTCAGCACAATCCAATGCTCCCTAACTCCTCTTATCAATACATATAAGAGTCAAGTACAATGTCTAAGAAATTCTTAAACCCAAATAGAAATTCCATGGTTACGATCTTTTATTGCAAGCACTTCAATATTTAAGTTAATAATGAAGAGGCACAATATTTCTTCGTTGTGTCGTAAGTCTATGTAGCCAAAATCCTATGAATAAAGAACTAGTGTATATGTGAATCAAATGATACGCGATGCACTAATATTACTCACATATGTCTATGAATTTCTTAACCAAACAAATTGCTTTATTTTGATCGATATATTTATGCATGTGCAATATTTGATAGATATATTTATACATGTTCCAATATCTAGCTTGTAGAATCAATTACTTTGTATATATCAATATATTCGTAACTCATGGTTCAAATTTATCATCATCCAATCATATATGGGTGATAATCAATCAAAAGAGGTTTATACAAACTCTTTCATGCATCCTACATGCAATGCAATCAGGTTCTAGAAATTGGACTCTTTACTTAAGGATTACAATACACATACATGAATCCTTTATCCATAATTTGGTCAATCTATGGCTTAATAATATCCTTAGCCCACTTTATTCTCTCAAAGCAATAAAAGATTACTAATATATCTAGACCTTGCTTATAATACAACATACATATACTCATAATTGTTTCTGATGGATTTCTGACTTCTGACTTCTGACATTTAACCGACGTCTGATAGGTACGGAAAAACGTTTCTGACATTATCTAACGTCACCAAAAGATCTTGCAAAAAATTAAAAGAAAATCTACTTTGTAAAGTCATTATGATAAAATTGCATGAGATTCATAACATTAACCGACGTCTGATAGGTACGGAAAAACGTTTCTGACATTATCTAACGTCACCAAAAGATCTTGCAAAAAAGTAAAAGAAAAGCTACTCTGTAAAGTTATTATGATAAAATGGCATGAGATCAATGAAATCATTGTTGACAAATCACAATGATACACTGACCATAATAGAATGGTCCATACATATTACCAAATTCCAATACATCAAAAAAGTGAGGGGTGAACACTAAAGATGATGACTATAGAAAAATAAAGACAAAACTTAAGTAGCCAAAACGTAGATGATAGACCATGGTTTGTAGACAATAAAGGATCTAGTATGTAGCACATCATACACAGAAATGGTCACATCGAGGTATCATAAATCATGATAAAATGAGTGTCACGTATTCTCATGTGGAACATTACCATCATCATAATCAGCAGCACAAGCCTCCTCCTCATCCTCCTCGATAGTATCCCAATGACTTTCCAAAAAAGTGTGGTCGATGAAACAATCATCTCACCATAATGCTCCTCTTGCAATGCATCATACATCTACACCATATATGCATGCATACCCGATTGGAAAATGTTAATGTGTTGCATGAGATATTGTCATCATGCATGCAGTTTTATAATGTTGTTGGGGACATATATGTAAAATTTATATATACTATAATGCTGAAAATGTAAAGAATTATGAAGACATTCATTTAATTGTGATATGTCATGTTGCTGAGCAGATGCTACAGCTTTGACTTTGTCCAAGAAGATCTATGAAATTTAATGCCACAATTATGATTTGAATACGCTTACTTTTATGCCACTGTGATCTCCAAGAACATAGTACTACAGATGCATAGAGCACACATAAAATGAGTGCACTAGCACAACATATGCATTAGGACTTGGCCAAAGGAGGAAGGCATAGCCAGGAGGTACAACCCATGAGTATTAACTCAGTTTGGACTGCGTGAGCCTCTTGAAATGTGTTTGTTGACCTTCGAGAAGAAGGTGGCATGCGGTGGCATGCTCAGGCAGCAGGCTACAGTTACAAGACCACATCAAGGCAGCATATGTAGAGTGTGGAGCATGGAGGTACTCACTAGAAAATTGCATGCAGCAATAAAGAATAGAAATGCTCATCTGGAATGTTCAATGCACTAAAATTCAACCAAAAAAAAAAATCATGCAAAAGACAAGTCAGCTACCCGTTAGTAACGCGAGGGTCAGTAATGTTTTTCCTGACGCGTCAGCCAAAGGTAGCTGACGCGTCAAGAAACAACTATGCATATACTTATGGATTCCTATCCAAAGCATTCAATTTATTCAATAATCATAAATTCACAAAAACAAAGTAAGGCCTACTAATATTTTTTACATTCAAAATGCTCTTGATTAATAAATGTAGATTCGAACGAATGGATGCATATACATACATAAATGCATGCATGTATATACATGTACTAATGTATATGGTAGATACATCAATCTATACATACACACATACCCATACATAAATACTTTATTTGTACAAATTCTCCGGAAGCATACACACCAAGATATAGACAAACATAGATGCACACATGCATACATACATACATACATACATACATACATACATACATACACACATACACACATACATACATACATACATACATGCATTCATACATGCATACATACATGAATACACACATACATGAATCTGTGCATGCATGCATATGTATGCATACAAATGTACATATATAGATGCATACATTTAAATATACATGGATGCATGTAGGCATACAAACATACACACTAAATACATGTGCATTATGTCAAGAGAAAGGAGATAAGGAAGAGAGCTTTCACACACCCTCATACACAAAGAGAGGAGCACACATAGATTGAGGCAAGGAAGAATGATCTTCTTTTACTTCTTCTATTACATAAAGAGAATTTACAAGAATGACCTAATACAACAATATAATCAATACAATATATGTAGAACAATACATAAAGAAAACCCTAATGTCTATGAATGAGTGAGTTGGCAAGAAGTGTGCAATCACTCGGTTGATAAATCTAGTAAAGCTCACTAAAAGTGTCCCTGAGATATATCAACAATCACTATACATGTCAATGAGATGAAAAAGTGATAGATGTCATCCTCGATCACCACATGAGCTAGATATCTCAACACTCCCCCTCTAGCTCAAAGCCATCTCCTGTGATCCAAGCATCTTCCAAAACTTGTTCACCTTCTTTGCTCCAAGTGCTTTAGTGAAAATATCATTAATCTGCTCATCTATCCTCACATAAACAAGATCAATATCACTTGCTAAGACATTTTCCCTAATGAAGTGATAGTGTATCTTGATATGCTTTGTTCTTACATGAAACACAAGATTTCATGCTAATTATATGCTATTAAGATTATCACAATAAATGATGATAGGATTTTGCACTTCGACATTTAAATATGCAAGTAGCATCTCTAGGCATAACGCTTCACATGCTTCCATTGCAACACCTCTATACTTGGCTTCTATACTCGACAAAGCAACAACCCAATCTGCATCGATGTATCCATGAACATGCACTCCTACACCACCTTCATAAAACAATGCATAATCCAAAGTAGCACTCACATAACATAGTGTCGCAAAGCATCTAATTGTGGTTTCTTGAGAACCAACATAAATTGACTTTGAAGTCCATAGTGTAGCTTAGATCAGGCCTTGTAATTGTGAGATGTATCAAACCTCCCATAAATTTCTTGTACATAGTAGCATTTTCCAATGCTTCAATTGATGTAGTATCCAACTTCAAATTTTGATCTAATGGCATAGAAATTGGCTTACAGACAATCATAACATACTTTTGTAGCATACTCGAGGCATATTACCTTTGGGACAACCATATACCTATTTCTATAGCATACTCAAGGCATATTACCTTTGGGACAACCATATACCTATTTCTATATGTATAAATTCAATGCCTTAAAAAATGGTTCATTACACCAAGACCTTTCATATCAATTTCTTGCATACGGAGTTTCTTTACTGCTTTAATGTTTTTGAACAACTTCTCAAAATTATATACACTTGTGGATGCATAGCTATTTTGTCGCTTTCTACTTCTTTGCTTCAACCTGCAATCACGTTCAAGGTGATCAGGTTTACCACAGTTCATTACATGAATCATTTCTTTGGAAACTTTTGTAACCTCTTTGGCTCCTCCTAGCTCAAAAAATGTCCTCTACCTCTTGCATTAGTATGTTGTTGACATTAGTCTTGGTTATTGTTCCCTCTTCCATTTTCGAAGCCTACCTCGACCTCTTCCTTTTCCATAGTTGAATACCTACTAAGAGCCAAATTTTCCTATGGGATTTGAGTTTCGCCAAGGTTCTTTTTTCATTTATCAAGATGGATACAAGATCAACAAAATTTTGATTGTTCTCCCTTGTTTGTATAGAAGTTCTAAAGTTCTTATATGCTCTCCTCTGGCTGAAAATTGTTGACCTTCCGTGAATCTGATTATTATACCATTCTTGAACTTAGTACCCCTCAAGGAACATGTTCCTATATACATTCTCATAATAACCAGACATGCTCCAAAAAAGAAACGCACACTTGCAAACAAACATATACACATGTATGTGTGTATGATGTATGTATGTATGTATGTATGTATGTATGTATGTATGCATGTGTGTACGTATATGTATGCATGAATGCATATGTATGTACATGTGTATGTGTTTGTGTGTATGTGTGTATTTGTGTATGTATGCATATGTATGTAGTATGTATGTATATACGTATATACATATGTATGTATGTATGTATGTATGTATGTCTATGTGTGTGCATGTGTATGTACGTATGTGAGTATGTATGTACGTACGTATGTGAGTATGTAGGTAGGTAGGTAGGAAAGTACGGGTGTGTATGTGTGTACATGTGCATGTGGATGCATGCATGCATGTTTGTGTGTATGTATGTATGTATATATGTATGTATGTATGTATGTATGTATGTATGTATGTACTTATGTACGTACGTATGTATGTATGTATGTATGTATGTATGTATGTATGTATGTATGTATGTATGTATGTATGTATGTATGCATGCATAGATGGGTGTATTTAGTGGATGGATGGATGGATGGATGCATGCATGCATGAATGGATGCATGGATGATGGATGAGCTTACGTTTGAATGACACACGTGTGTGTGTGTAGAGAGAGAGAGAAAGAGAGAGAATAGCCGACCAGACTGATGGAAGGGTGCACACCCCATACAGAATGTCCTGTGAATTTTGCAGGTATAATCATGCTTCAGAAACAAGATGGACTCTGCCTTTTTTATTGGATCAAGAGTATAGTTAAGCCCAATTAACATTAAGCTGCTCTGATTCTCTATCAAGAGTATTAAGCATTATGCACAAATGAGTTGATACTGGTGTTGAGAAATTCCCTATACATGCAATAAGTTCACTAAACTCTTTATTAACAAAGAGAAATGCAAACCTTTTAATCTGGACACCTTGGAAAAGAGGTGTAAAGACAACAAAATCAAATGAAAGGCCCAAGTGCCTCTCATCTCACCTCCTTTCACTATTCTTGAGGTCACTTTGAAAGTGGACGCTAATTGAAACACATCAAACCTTGAGTTTTGAAACACAAATCAAAACATAAAATAGATTGTGCATCTCTTTTACACATCATCTGGCAGCAGATGTCTTCTCTGCTTTTCAAGACTCTCATTATAGTATATGTCAATTTATTAACTTCGCGCTTTGTCCTAAGGAATTATACACCCCACGCTCCTGACCTTCCTGGGAAAGCAACCCTTTCAACCCACTCTCTCAACTTAATTTTCCTGTCTTCCAACTGCACCAGCGTTTCTCATGCCTTCATTTGTCTAACAATACTTCTTTAGGCTATTGCCTCACCCGAGATAGTCCTTCGACAGAAGTTTTCAGCTTTATAAATCGAACGAGTTACCATTTACGATCACAAGTGGTGACCTCAACTTTGAAAGACTCCCAGGGTTTGTTTCTTTTCTCGTGTAAGGGTCCACATGCCTTGGGGCAATTATCATCTGCTGCACAAAGGGGAAAATTGGATTTCTGTAAATTTGCATATGAATCTACCACAATCTGAATAATGTGAATCAAAGTTTAGATTTTCAGAACAAGCAAGCGAAAAAGCAATTTGTTTATATGAATTCAGTAATTGGAGGCCACACGTTATGAGCTGCACCGTTTGCATCAGTTTTCTTTTTCTTCTATGTTTCAATCCTTTCTGTACACTTCTAGAATGTTGATGTTGGATAACATTCATATATTTTATATATATACATCTGAAAACTCCATCATATCTGTCTTGGCATCCATATTGAAGACTAGAGGCTAGTACAGTAGTAGTTCCCTAAGAACTAATTTTCCAGAGCATACCTTTCCGCATGAGAATGGCCTGTGATGATGGTGTAGACCCCAAGGATTCTCCTATTGTACAGTGATACCTATACTGTTGTTGTTACATCCCCAAACTGAAAAGACATCTTGATAAACAGTCTAAGCCAAGTGTGGAATGTCCGGCCAGTGTAGACTAGACCACCTCCATGATGAGTCGATAAATAGGACCCTTGCCCATTTGTTATCCATTCCTCGTACGACCACCTGGACTTTTGGCACTTGGTGAAGTCACCCATACACCTATAAGGTGCGAGTGTGGTGGTATGGACACCAGCCCTTAATGGTGATGGCCATCCGTGTAATTGCAGGCCTTCAGGCTCAAGGGTGAGTCATTGTGGACCCTATGGCTGGGAGATGAGGCTGATGTTCGCCCTTTATGTTTGTTTGTGAGTATCTTTTTTTTATTTTCTGAGTCGGGGACGGGGGCCCAAGGAGGCTAACCCGCTCAGAAGGCAGAATCTATGCGCCGCTTCATCTTCCGCAGAATGTTTGTGAGTATCGCTTATTTTCTCTCCTTAGGAAGGAGGATGCAAATATGATAGAGAGGGAAAGGGGACAGCAGGAAGACAGCCTAGAACCCTTTTGTCTACAGGGAAGAAGGCCTAGCACCATGTTGTCTCTCATGCTATCCTACTTAGCTAGCTTTATGATCTACAAGGTAACACGGGGGGTGTACCTAGGGTGCCCTGGGATTATGAAATGATCCTGAGCTGATGGGTGCAGGGAGTAATCTTCCAGCCATTGTGGTCTTTTTACAGATCATGAAAGATGATTGGGGTGTCTAACAAGCTGGATTTGCCCCGAGGAATCACCCTGCCTACATTGCATGCAAGTCACTTAAAGAAGTGGCTCAGATAGGATAATTTGGTGATACCTCAAGAAGAGGTCCGAAGCTTGGAGGATTTTACTTGGTATATTCCGGACCAGGGGGTTAGGAAGCCCCATATGGCTTCTTATCTGCAATATCTAATCAAGCAGAAGCACATGCCTCAGTGCAAATCACTGAAGGGTCAGTTAGGTCTTTGAAATGTTGGTTTTGAAATTTGTAACCAACGAAATTGCCAAGTGAAGAGGAAAGCACTGAAAATAAGGGGGAGATGTTTACATCCCCAACCCAAAGGACATCTAGATGGGCACATGTAGCTAAAGTGTCCAGCCAAGTGTGGATTGTCTGGCCAATGTGAACTGATCCACCTCCTTGAACGAGTCTATAAATAGAACCCTTGGGCTAATTTGTTGATTCTTCGTATGAGGCACTTGGACTTTTGGCCCTTGGCTGTGTTATCCGGGTTGCGAACCAAACCATACCTTAAACAAGCATTTGATTCACTCATTTAATAAATGGTTGAATGGAACCACACAAGATTCGATTCGGTTCATTTTCAGTCTGATGCACTCCTAAGTACCAATTGATTAGTCCCTACAAGTCACATCACTCAAGGTCACATCAAACCATTCTTCATCTCATTTATGAGCATGAGAGAGAGAAAGAGTATAGAGTTGAAGAGCTAAGAGCCTTAGAGCTTAGATTTGCATAATGCTAGTTCCCAAATCCCAAGGCACATGAGCTACAAGCCTTAGAGCTTAGAGTTGTGGCATGCACAAATCCCGATTTCCAAGATAGAGACACAGATTGCAAGCATTTTGGTTGCCATCATGCCTTGAGGAAGATCTTTCATATGGGATAAGCCCACCTCGGGTCACCTATTGGTAAACAGTAGTGGTTCTTGTTTAGGCACATGGAGATGGGTGTGTAAATATTGTGGTAGAACATTTTGCACTACCACCACTTGTCTCATTCAGCATGTGTCCAGTTTAGAAGGGATCGGAATTAGTGCATGTCCACTACTCTTGGATATTGCACAAGCCATGCAAATTGAGCATAACCTTGCACAGACACATATGGAAGCATGTCGTTGTGAGCTTATATCCTCTACCTTACATATGGTAGAAGATATAGATCCTACTCTTAGTATGCCTATTGCCTCTCAACCTAATGGTGCAATGGGAAACAATAGAACTTATTCTCAACGTGATGTCGAGAGTGAGTCTTTTGAACCTCCCCAAGACGAGCCCCCTTTGCAAAGGCCTAAGTCAAGTCTCTCCTCTCTTTTTTCTTGGGCATAGGTTTGCAGAGGCAACAACAAAAGGATATTGAGATAGAGATATCATGTTACATAAACATCATGTTGCATACGAGAATGCAATCTCTCTTTCAATGTAGTCCGTACGAACACTTGGAAAAGAATGGTCAAGTCTATAGCGCCGATAGGTCCACGATTGGTGTTCGAAAATATGTCATTAGGGAAATCTTCCACTAGAGACCCACTTGCAAGTTTAAAAGGTTAATAAGATTTCGTCTTGGAAATGATTAGAAATGGACCCATCTCTAAGAAATGATAAAAAAAATATGATCCAAATTTTTTATTACATAATGTGATAGTACTCCATGAGAGCTATGCAACAATGTAACTTGTGTGTTTGTGTTGGAATTTGGGGCCCAAGATCTTCCAATACTAAAAACCATTGAGCATACACACTTAATTAAACAAGATGATAAGAGAGATAGAAAGAGATCTTGAGACAAGAGTAAGTAACGTAAGCAAAGTGCTTACTCACTAAATGTAGATGGCCGAATTACAACATGAGAGTACTACTCAACCATATAATTGTGTACTCGCTAGATGGAAGAATAGCCAAGAAGATGATGATGTACAAAATTCAGATTATGCTGTTATAATCTGAGTGTGTGTGAAGTAATTGCGCAACGAAGTGAACCTAACCTCTCAAGAAAGTGCAACAAATCTGAAAATCAGCAAACCCTAATTCTGATTCAAAAACCCTAAACACAAAAAATAAGGTTAACTTACAAAAGATAGCTGCCACCACCTTGTAGAAGACTTCTAGCTTCAAGAGAGTAGCCTCTCCTTCACCTTCCTTCACCTTCAAAGCTTCAGAACTCCAAAATTGACACAAAGTAAGTATCAACTCTAACTTGAATTGTCCAAGAGTGTGCCTTATATAGGTTAGGGTCTCCCCAATAAAGCTTTGGCAATCAAATAGCGAAAAAGCTGCTCGCAAATTAAAAAAGCCTTCATCATTTATCGTTGATTTTGCTTTTCGGGCTTAAAAATAAATCGATCGCTAAAATTCGTCTTGCTTTAACTTTGATCGCTGAAAATAGCTTGCTTTTGCCATCCTGACTTAATAACCTAGCTTTTCAAAAGTTTGGTCCTTCAAAATTGTTCATCCTCCATTTTGGGCTGAATTAGGGTTTGACTTTTCTCCCAACTCTGACCTCTGATGAAGAAATGAAGCATACCACTAGATAGCTTTCGCCAAGCTCTATCTATCTAGCCTAAAAAAGTTTTACCCAAACTGTACAAAAAATGCTTAGTCCAAAATGTGAATTGCTGGAAATGGACCATATGTACATTGACTTCCAACAATCCCTCCTTCAATGTCATATTGGTACAAGCTTCAGTAATCTGCACATCTTCTCATGACTATCTCTAGTCAATGCTATGGTAAATATATCTGCAACATTCTCACTAGAAGGAACGTAAACAAGCTCAATGTGCTCCTTTGCTATCTACTCTTGAATATAGTGGTAGTGAACCTCTATATGTTTCGTCCTTGCATGATGCACTGGATTCTTTGCTATAGCTATTGCACTCCGGCTATCTGAAAATATCTGAATGGGTTCATGTACTCTTACATCTAGATAACTTGAAATCTTCTGCGACCAAACGGACTCCAAAGTAGTTGTAAATGCTGCACGATATTCAGCTTCACATGATAAAGTTGCAATAGTGGGTTGTCTCTTTGAAAGCCATGAGATAAGACAATCTGCAAGATAAAAACAAAAACCACTAGTACTTCTTCTTGCGTCCCTATCACCTTCCCAATCAAAATCTGAAAATCCTTTTAGTAACAAATGTGTAGATTTCAAAAATACCATAGCATAATTTGAAGTTCCCTTCAAATATATGAAGATCCACTTTACTGCTTTCCAATGTAACGTTGTCAAATTTTGTATGAACCTTGATACTTGAGAAACTACAAACTGTATATCAGGACGTGTATTACAAAGATATATCAAGCATCCAACTGCTTGACAATATGAAGTAATACCAAATGACTCTTCATATGCTACTTTTTGTAAAGATGTGTTCTGATCCATAGATGTTTGCATAGGTTTAGAATCAGTCATATGAAACCTTTCTAATAGTTTCTCAATGTACTTCTGTTGTGTCATATAGATACACTCATCCTTAAACAGGAATTGAATCCCAAGATAATAATGCAAGATTCCTAAATCATTCACATCAAATGTTTTCTTCAATTGTTCTTTGAACATCTGCAAATCTTAATCTCTGGGACCTGTGATTATAATATCATCTACATAAATGATTGCTATAATCATCATACCTGTTTCAGCTTTGACATAGAGAGTTGGAGTTGCATCTGAGTTATGGAAACCAATAGATAAAAGATATGTGTGTATCTTTTCATACCATGCTCTAGGTGCCTGTTTTAATCCATATAAAGCTTTTATAAGCTTACACACCGAATGTTATTTACCTATCAATTCAAAATCTTCTCGCTGCTGAATATATACATCTTCATGTAAATCACCATTTAGAAATGCAGTCTTTATGTCAAGTTGATATATATGCCAACCAAAATGTGTTGCTAAAGCAAGTATTGACCTAATAACTGTCATCCTAGACGTAGGAGCGAATGTCTCATCAAAATCAATACCTTTTTGTTGTGCATATCCTTTGACAACTAATCTGGCTTTGTACCTGTCAATAGTACCATCTGCTTTCCATTTGATTTTGAAGATCCATTTTACACCAATAGCTTTCTTTCCCCCGGGTAACTCACATAGCTTCCAAGTTTGATTCTTATGAATAGAATCAATCTCTTCTTGCATAGCTTTTCTCCAAATAGGAATGTTAAGTGCATCTTTAATACATGCAGGTTCATCTTCAACTGTTGTGAGTGCTAAAATATCATGAATCTCAAAGTCTTCAGCAAAACTTACATGATCTTTTTGTTGTTGTTGTCTAGTCTGACTCCTTGTTCTTCCTGTAAAAGTCTTTATACCACTATCTTTCCATGAAAGATATAACCAAGTAGGTGTATCCTTAAATAGTGGTGAAACTCTTTCTGACCCTTCAGCTTCCACTAGTTCTAGAACTTGTCCTTATGAGGTACCATGACTTTCTGGAACTCTAGTACTTTCTTCCATTTCTGGAACTAAAGTCTCATGTGGAATTGATTCTGTAGAAGGTTGTGAAATTCCTCTTTCTTCAATCCTTTCTTCAATCCTAGGAATTTTAACTCCCTCCCAATATGGCTGAACATGTACATCCAAATTCCTTCTAAAAAATCCATAGTCATTTTCACTAATGAACTCTGGAATTTCTGCTTCTTTATCATAAATCTTATTTTCAACAATATATGCATTGCGTAAAAGAATAACTTCACCTCTCTCCGGAACATAAAACCTGTAATCTTTGCTCTCAACAAGATATCCAATAAAAACAGCTTTCCTTGCCTTTACAATGTACATCTAGTTTGCCACTATCCTTTTTCTCAACATGTACATAAGAAATTGATCCGAATACTCTAAAATAGCTCACATTAGGTTTTCTACCATAATATGCTTCATAAGGTGTGATTACCTTTAAGGCTTTTGTAGAAGACATGTTCAAAATGTGATTAGTTGTATGTACTGCATCAAACCATAATTTCAATGAAAGCTTCTTGGATGCCATCATGCTCCGCATCATCCCATCAAGTACTCTATTCCTTCTTTCTGCAACACCATTCTGTTGAGGAGTATAAGCAATAGTAAGGTGTCGAGTAATACCTTTTTCTTCAAGAAATGTCTGGAACTCATTTGACAAGTATTCTCCACCTCTATCACTTTTGAGAATCTGGATAGTTACCTGACTTTCATTTTCAATAATAGCTACAAATTTCTTGAACATAGGAAAGACTTCTGACTTAAACTTAAGACCATAGATCCATGAATATCTCGTAAAATCGTCAACAAATAAAACAAAATACCTAAAACCCTGAATAGAGTCTGCTCTCATAGGTCCATTCACATATGAATGAATAATCTGCAATTTCTTGGTAGTTGTAATATGACCATAATATGACCATGTTTTTTGAAAGGTAGTTTATGCATCTTACCTTCAAGACAACCTTCACATATATCTGAATCATCTGGTAGCTCGAATGAGGGTAAACTCTCAACCATACATCTATCTTTGATACTCTTGAGAGCTCCAAAACTGATATGTCCAAATCTTTCATGCCAGAACTTCACATCTTCCGTCGGTGACGAAGATTTGACAGCATATGCTTGACTGATTTTTGACAAAATAAAAATCCCTCCTTTATGCTCACCTTGCAAAATACACTTTTCTTCTTTGTGTGACAAGATCTTACAAAGATCTCTCTCAAATACAACTTTGTAACCATCACCTAAAAATGCAGATATAGATAGCAAATTCTTCTTCATGTCAGGTACATATAAAACATCTGAAATCTGAAAATTACTACCTTCTCTTGACTTTAGAGTTACTGTACCTATTTCTACAACATCCAAATCACTGCTATCTGCAATAGTAACTCTTCTACCTAAAGAATAGGAAAGAGAAGAAAATACTTCTCTGCATCCTGTCATATGCTTTGTAGTACCTGAATCAAATATCCAAGGATCTGCTGAAAGAACTTGTAAAGCTGCCTGATCAAAAGCTACTTCCTCAATGGTGATACAGGCATAAGAATCACCTTGAGATTTCCCCTTTTTATCGACTTCTGCAACATTACCTGATGCCTTTTTCTTTTCTATTGCAATTCTTTTTTGACAAACTGCTATGAAATGTCCAGGTTTCTTGCAATAGTGACATAATGTTTCCTTCTTCTTAGAAGACTTCTCTTTAGATGTAGTAGAAACAAAATCTGAAGTCGAAGGTAAAGAGGACTTACTTTCCTTCTTGGATCGCTTTTCCTTTTTATCCTTCTTCTTCTTTTTACCCTTTGATGAAGATAAAAGTGCTTCTTCACTCTCTTCCATTCCCTTCAACTGATCTTCATCTTGAAGTAACAAGAACTCTAACTCTTCAAACGTGACCTCTCTATCTCTTGTGGTAAGGGTAAGAGTGGTTATAAAAGACCGATATGAGATAGGAAGTGAATTAATCAGCGTATTTACCTACATTTAGAAGTTGATCTCTCAAGTCAACGAGCTTTGTAATGTGGGTTTGAATTGACTCACCAACCTTCATCCTTGTATTTGCTAGTTGTCTCCTCAAGTGAGCTTTCCTAACAAGATTTCTGCTCTGAAAAAGATTCTCACACTTCAACCAAGCTTGTCGAGAACTTCTGCAAGATCTAATTTGTGGTAGAATATGCTTTTTGACACTCATTGCTATGAATGAGAGTGCTAAAGCATCTCTAGAATCCCATCTTGCTTGTTCTTCAATAGGAGGAACTCTGGGTAAGGATCTACCTGTGACTCTGGATGTAGAAGTGGTTACCTCTTCTTCAGTTGGTTCTGTCATTGCAACACAAGCACCTCTTGAAGTTGTGGTATCCTCCTCTTTGCCTTCTCGTCTTGGTCTTGTTAAGGATCCATTGACGATACTCCATAAATCCTTTGTCATTAACAAATTCATCATCATGAAACTCCACATAGGATAATTAGATGATCCATCCAACTTGCCCTCAATCTCAATTCTAAACTCACTCATCTTAACTAAGTGTGTATGTCAATTATGCTATGATACCAAGTGTTGGAATTTGGGGCCCCAAGATCTTCCACCACTAAAAACCTTTGAGCATACACACTTAATTAAACAAGATGATAAGAGAGATAGAAAGAGATCTTGAGACAAGAGTAAGTTACGTAAGCAAAGTGTTTACGCACTAAATGTAGATGGCCGAATTACAACATGGGAGTACTACTCAACCATATAATTGTGCACTCACTAGATGGAAGAATAGCCAAGAAGATGATGATGTACAGAATTCATATTATGATGTTATAATCTGATGTGTGTGTGAAGTAATTGCGCAACGAAGTGAACCTAACCTCTCAAGAAAGTGCACCAAATCTGAAAATCAGCAAACCCTAATTCTGAAATTAGGGTTCAAAAACCCTAAAAACAGAAAATAAGGTTAATTTACAAAAGATAGCTGCCACCACCTTGTAGAAGACTTCTTGCTCCAAGAGAGTAGCCTCTCCTTCACCTTCCTTCACCTCCAAAGCTTCAGAACTCCAAAATTGACACAAAGTAAGTATCAACTCTAACTTGAATTGTCCAAGAGTGTGCCCATGACCTCCTTATATAGGTTAGAGTCTCCCCAATAAAGCTTTGGCGATCAAATAGCGAAAAAGCTGCTCGCAAATTAAACAAGCCTTCATCATTTATCGTTGATTTTGCTTTTCGGGCTTAAAAATAAATCGATTGCTAAAATTGGCCTTGCTTTAACTTTGATCGCTGAAAATAGCTTGCTTTTGCCATCCTGACTTAATAACCTAGCTTTTCAAAAGTTTGGTCCTTCAAAATTGTTCATCCTCCATTTTGGGCTGAATTAAGGTTTGACTTTTCTCCCAACTCTCACCTCTGATGAAGAAATGAAGCATACCACTAGATAGCTCTCGCCAAGCTCTATCTATCTAGCCTAAAAAAGTTTTACCCAAACTGTACAAAAAATGCTAAGTCCAAAATGTGAATTGCTAGAAATGGACCATATGTACATTGACTTCCAACAGTTTGGCACCTAAATCAAGATCAAAACTCAAACCATGGTTTTCAGAGTGAAAAGCAATTTTAAGTGACAAGGAATTTTTGCTTTATTAGTGGAACACATCTCTGTCTTTATTAGTGAAAACCAACTTGTGCTTTATTAATGCAAACCAACTTTTGCTTTACTAGTGAACCCAACTTTTGCTTTATTTTTACCTTGCTTACCAAGGAAAACATAGTCTATATAAACAACACACATTGGGCACTAATATTATCACATCTTGAAGCCCTCCATGGGCTAGATTGGAGGAGGTGGTCCTCATCTACAAGGTATGCAACAACTTGAATCTTATCTTTTTTGGAGGAGATCATCTTCATCCCTGAAGATCTTAGGAATAATTAAACACCTTATATTCATCATCTTGTACTTCAAGTGTATCTTCTATGCTATCTTGTAACTTCAATCATGGAATATAAAGATTATATTTGGAGCATAGTTCCTTACATCTCTTTCATGTGCATTCTTCTCATCATGCGTTCTCTATTTTCTCTTTATCCCTATATCTTTTGTGGGCCTAAAAACCAACCATTGGTATCAGATTTAGAGTACAAAGAGAACTTGACCACATGTAGGAAGATCCAATCTTCATAGCAAGTGCAAATAAGTTATCAAACTATCAATCTTATGAAGAAGTTGAATGCTTTTATGAAAAGAGATACTCCAGAGGAGTGACAAAGAAGAAAAACAACGGAGATGGAAGCTATTATAGTTGCAATAACAATGTGGACACTATATATATATATGTTATATATGTTGGGCAGATATGGCCATCCAAATTTCAATGATTTAATGACCTTCAAAAGACATGATATGTCAAACCTTGCCAAACTTCGAGAGGATTCCCTTTTACTAGGCACAATACATAAATTTCCTTTTACGAAAGGATTCGTAACGACAACCCCTAAGAAGCTGAGCTAATCCATTCTAACGTCTATAGACCTATGAGAACCACATCTAGAAATGGATTCACTTATTTTGTGGCATTCATTGATGACTATTCTAGGTTTAATTGGACTCTTGGATTAAAAGCAAAGTTTGGAGTGACTTCTAAGTTCAAGAATCTAATTACTCTTGTAGAAAATAAAACACGTGAAACGATTAAGACACTACGCACAAACCGAGGGGAGGATATATTTTTGAAGAGTTCAATGACTTTCTAGCCTTAAAAGGTACTAAGCACCAAATGACTATTAGGATGGCTCATGAGTTAAATGGTATGACAGAAGAAAAATAATACTCTTGTAGAAATGTCTAGAACAATATTGTTGGGTAAGAAACTCTTACATTGCTAGCGGTTTAATGCGCTCATGTATGCTAATCGCATTAGAAATAGGTCTCCAACTAAAGTACTTAAGTTTGAAGCTCCATATGAGGCATTTTATGATAAAATGAATAATGTTGATTATATAGAGAGTTTTTGGATATCTTGCATGAAAGAGGCCACGAAGAGCTATGTGGTGGTGTGCTTCGATTGCTTCAAACACCAAGGGATTGGGCTCCTTGGTGAGGAGAGAGAAACATGCACAAAATTTTGGTGAAGAAGATGGAGAGGCTGAAGTTAGAGAAGACCCATTCAAGTTATGAGAGTGTAAGCACCAAGTCTTATTGATAAGTGACTTTTAGGTCATTTGGTCATGTTCACACATAGCCAATGATCAAAAGTCATAAAAATAATATAGATGTCTATAGCTTCTTAATTTTGGGTCCAAAAAATATAACAAAAATATGTGTGGAAAGCTAGCATAAAGAGCTCTCACTTGGATGTATCAAAATATACAAAGGAGAGTCTTTGGGGCCTCTATCCCCAATAACCTCCTACTTAAAGGACCAAGGAGGATCCTTTAAGCTAAGTAACTCCGCAAACATATACCATTCAACCTCAATCCATTCTCTAGAGTCGAAATCCAAACATCATTTATCACTCTTTACATTTACCTTACATGGATCAAACCTCACACAAGTCAAATATGAAAATATATGAACTTGTGGACTATAAACATAAATTTAAATCTCAAATCCTCACATGAATATTTAACATTAATGGTATACTAAATCAATTCAAATTTCAATCATTTAGTTTCTAACATATATTATCCCATCGTCTTAATGTGACATGTGACATCATTGTAAATAATTCAACATCCAACCATCAATGATCAATGAGTCATGACAAGTGACAACTTGACAAATTAGAATGTGACATCATGACTAGTACATACATGCATTTTGAATCATACATACATACATAGTACATACATACCTCTTGAAATCATTATCTTGATTCTAATTTCTAGTTTCTCGCATAATAAGTATTACCTCTTGAAAATCCAAAACACTAAAATTTTAACATGAAAAATACCACAAATAGCCAACCACGAACCATCATCCACAATTCCATGATTCCATCATAATATCGTACTACAAAGGTCATGACTCGCATCCAAGGTCACATTGATACAAAGCATAGAGTCAACGTTCATAATAGTGAATAATAGTAAATTCGAATGTCCAAGAGTCAGAAATATGCAATTTCTCATGAGTTGAACTTTGACTTTTTTCTCCAATAACTAGTAGACACCTCAACATGGGATGTCGTGGATACATTTGATCTTCTACAAGTACAAGAGTATCACAGCAACAAGGTCAATCCATGATAAAGCATGGTATATAATTCTAGATCATGTCTAGATCATGTGTCAAAATGGTAGGCATATCCCATGTTTTTTCTATATCAAAATCATCTACATTAACTAGTCTCAGCTTTACTCCATGGGCACTGCTCTCAAAGGGGAACCTATTGCTATGGCAATATCCTAGATGCTCCAATTGCATTTTGGAAATCCTTTTCCTCTTCTTCATGTACAAGAGAGCACATGTGCTCGAACGCTTACAATTATCCTATGAAAGCATGTGTATGGTTGATAGTCCCACTAAAATGTGTGATAGGTGCAAATGAGAGCTTATGACTTTAACTTGGTAGGTGTGGCCAACCTTGAGAGTTAGGAAGTACGATTGCATCTACATGCTATCTATTATTGGCATTCTTATGGCCTCAATATTGGCATCCCATATATTTGTTGCTATCCTTCCAAGTAGTACTTGGTTGAGAGGAGTAGGGATGTGTGTGTTCTCTTTGTGATGTGTGTTGGGGGAGAACTCGTCATGGTTCAAGGTCCTTGTGAGTGTTGGTGGAAACTTGCATGATACAACACTACGTATAATTATAAATATACAAGTACCTAATCAAGAACCAAGATAAAATGTCAACTAACAAAATACCTACCTCACATACACCCGTTGTGTCACGTTACGACGAGATTGTTAGACATAACAACCTTCCACAAGGAAGGTGCAAAAATCAAAAAAGAAATTCAGAAAAGTAAAAATCAAAGTTGGTCAACATGTGGTCAAAAATGGTCAAAAATGGTCAAAAATGGTCAAAATTGTGCATAAACAGATTTAAAAAGTGCTCATCAAGAGCTATCCAACCATATATAATACTTGAGTATTTGACAAAGATTCGAATTAAAAAAAGTCCAGCCCTAATTTCTTGAAAAAAAGTCAAAATATATAATTCAAGTCAAAATTGACTTGACTCAGG
>MU261155.1:0-55000 GCA_020310875.1 Ceratopteris richardii | reverse complement strand
GAGTAGCAGGCGACAGCATTCTCTTGAGGTTCTAAGGCCACAACACTAAGCTTCCAAGCCTCAATCCTGAAGGTAAGCACTCACGAATCACTCTGTAGACTGAACTACAGGCTTCAGCACATTAAATTTAAGCATGATGTACTACTGAACTACACATTACCGTACTACAGTCTACTAGTATGATGCATGTACTGTGTACACAGTACTTATAGGCTATAGCCTACGATGACTGTCCAATTAGCCAAAACAGGAAATCTGAGACCCCCAATACTAATCATAGCATCCAGCATGGTTGAATAATAGAAGACAAGTGGTGTGGACAAGAGGAGATAGGCAAGACATACACAAGGTTGAAGTGGTCAAAGATTATCATTACCTCCATGCTCCAGCACACATCAATGTATAAAGATGAGCAGATACAGGCTACAGCAATCCAAAGTGGTCACAAGTTCTCACAACCTGCAGCCCTTCAATGCATGCACATCTGATACAAGGCAGCCTGCAAGCGAGGTGTATATTCAATGAATTGGGCACCTGCACCCTTCAACATGTGAAAAGTAACAACCCTCAAGATTTTGCCTCCTTGAAACTTGCTAAGGATGTAAAACACAGCAACCTCACATGTAACCTCATATATAGTGCAAGTTATAACTCTGCATCATGCATGCATGCATGATGCATGAATGCACCATGCATCATGCGAGCATGCATGATGCATGAATGCATCATGCATCATGCATCTATCATGGTCAATTATCAAATTTGAATTGTAATGATTTGGATCAAATTTTTTGTTTTCAACTCATGCAGATGCCACGCAAAGCAGGAGGAGAGTGGGACTTCGTTGAGAAATTGAAGGCCTTGCCGAAAGGAAATTGGACAGTGAAATGTAAATTTTGTCCACGTTATTGGGATGGCAGTGCAAATAGAGTAAGAGCACATATCCTTGGCTTAACAGGATATGGTGTAGGGAAATGTGAACATGCACCTCAGCATGTAAGAGATGCATGTAGAAAAATACATGCAAAGGGCTCATCACGAAGTGGGAATTACATGGATATGCCATCACAATCCTCACATGTATGTGAAAATGTAGAAAATAAAGGAGCATCATTTGATGATGAAATTGTACTTGATGATTCATCTTTTCGTTGAATCATATTGAGTCCTCTAGAAGTACCTTCACGAATGAACATGGGACAGATTTTTGAATGCCTGCTGGGGTTAGCAGGGGAGTTTTCAGAAACTCATTACTGTATAGTCCCCATGTTGAGGTTTTTCATGCACTTTGTTGATGCAATTTCTATGAGAAATATAAGGTTCAAGAACCACAATTTAAGAATGAGAATTACAAATAGGTAGCAACTGCTGCTTCATTTGTCACAAGGAAAGTGCATGAAAAAAACTCAACGTGGAAGATTCAAGATGCCAAGACTATTCAGTGAGTCATTTAAGCCACATCTTGAATTGCACAAGAATGACAGCCTAACAGATGATAATGTAGCCAATGGTATAAGGGGGATTTCTTATGCATCAATCGAAGTTCCCAAAGATATGATATAGTTGTTACAAAACCTACAGCGCTCATTCTATAAGAATAGTAAGCATGTTCATTACAAATAAGATGTCATTTAGAGCGTCTTGAGGTACTTGAAATGGAACAAAAGGAAAATGACTTTGCAATGAAGAGAATCTGTCACAACTGTGCAGCTATTATGATTGGAACATGATTTTACTATTTCATTATCATCTATATGTATAAGAAGATGCAAAATAATAAGAACAGATAAATAGATAGAAAAAACAAATAGAAGAATAGTCTCTCTATCCATCTGTCTATCTTTATTTCTAGTTTTCTCCCTCTCTCTACACTTTTATAGCACTTGAAAGAAATTAAAGAATAAAGAAACAATGTGTTACTTTTTTAATGTATCAAGAAGTTCTGCCATTGTTGAGCTCATTTTTTGAAGGACGTCAAGCCTTTTAGCCTCTGACTCCTTCAACACTTCTAAAGACTTCCGCCAAGTAATAACCATCTTTGACAAAGTCTCCTTGATCACTTGATCTCTTCGAGCTCGTTTAGCATTGGATTGAATACAATGTATAATCACATCATTTTCAACACTTGTATCCATGTGTGCAACACCGTCTTGAAGTGATAGCTCATCACTACCAATGGCATTTCCATTTGCATCAAAATGATGGTGCATGTAATGCTGGATTAAATCAAACCATTTGGATGGCAGCTGTTTATCATCCGTACTTGTCCCAGATGCTGTTTTAGCATCCTTAAACATCTTGAACAGTCGTTGCCACTTCTTTCTACAGCTTTCATTGTTCTTATCAAAGTCATTGTGAGCCTCTGACATGCCTGTACATATCCTTGTCCACAGATCCAAACCGGATCTTTGAGGCTTTGAAAACTCGTCATCCATAGAGCCTCTTAAATGAATTAAAGAAGTAACCCATTCATCCTTCCATGCTCCTTTAAAATGTTTGTCAGCAGAAGCAGGACTTTCAGATCCTCTTGATGCAACATCGTCAAAAGTCTCACCGGCCTGGATATGCTCCTGCAATAACGTCAAACATTTTAACCTCCACTATACTCACTCATGCAACATCGATTAAGTCGATATTACTCATTTTGTCAATATCAAGCTAGCTTAACGGGAAGTAACGCAGGATAAGACGTGTAACCGTCGAAGCATTCAAAAATCAGAATAAACTACAATGTATGGACTGGATAAGCTGGTGACGAGACAATGAGTAGGATAAATGGAAACAGAGTTCTGGAAAAAACATCAGCCCGGCCACAAAATGAAGTACAGTGTTCGGCAAATACGAGCACACAGTTGCAGGCCTCTTTTACTTTGCGTGGACAGAAGTTTCCCTCGATCTAACCGCTAACTGAACGCGTTCAAATTCACTTGCACGGAAAGAACGATAAACACCTACTGTTGCATGCAGGCCTCTCAATGAGTCAAAGAAGTACGTTACGCCGCAAAAGCACGACACGAACCTGGCAAGGAAAACTAGAACGGGTCGCTCTGTAAGAAGCATCTCCATCAGGGTCAGGTGCGAGAACGACATGAGAGTGAACAAGCACGAGGGGAAGTTCAATCTCGCTCTGTTGGGGAAGCTCCTGATGCTCTTGTCCGGTGAGTCCGGGCGGAGGAGAAAGGTGGGCGTCGTCCCCATTTTCTTGAGACATCGCGGACAACAAAAACACGCAGGAAAAAAGAGACAATAGAGAATAGCGAGTAATGACAAGCAAACTTTGCCATCGATGGTTTTTTTTTACTACGTATTTATTAATTTGATAATTGTCTCTCTTCTATGATTGTGCTTTTTTTTTAGGTTGCGTTCACACTTTCCGGTAGAACATGTGTATGGGCGAATGTTTTTCATCTAAAACACAACATAGTTATGATAGTAATGTAAAACATAACATAGTTATGATAGTAATGACAAGCATATTGTATATATTTTTCTTTTGCCTTTTTTTTGTCTATATATTTTTCTTTTGATAATTGTCCTTTTTGTATGATTGTACTTTTTTCTTAGGTTGAGTTCCCACTTTCCAATAGAACATGTGTATGTGAGAATGTTTTTCACCTCGAACACAACATAGTTATGATAGTTGTATAAGTAGCAGTAATGATCCCCCTTAGGATAAAACAATCCAAGTAGCCAAGTATCACTCAAGTAGAGAAAGATGTTCTTATATGCCTACCAATCTTGTTATCTAGGCAATGCATATATCTACTCAGCTATAAGACAATAAAATGAATATAAGCCCAAGTTACGCATAAGTAGTTTAAGCATCAAATAGCTTGTTGAGAGAGAAAAAGATCAAATGCATCTCCAACATCATGAATAATCAACCATAAACCTGTCTTCATGGGAGTGGCAATAGGTTTGCAATCCTCAAGGCGAAAACACTACAATAATGTGTCAATATATTTTTTTTTACACAAAAATATTCCCCCACCAATTTGTTGAAATTTAATGCCCAAATAGTGATGCAAATGCCCCAAATTTGACATGTCAAAAGAGCAATATGCTTCTCATTAGGACCAATGAGAAGCATATCATCAACATCAAAAGTAAATCATCTACTCATTTAGAACATAAGTTGCTCTTAGTTGGATTGTTCTCAAATCCATGTGCTAGCAGTTAGGTACGTATTTTTTCATACCAAGCACAATAGTGCTTGCATCAATCCATACAATGCCTTTTTCAACCTACACACTTTGTTTTCATGCCCTTTTTGCACAAAACCATGGGGTTGAAATACATACACTTCTTATAGAAACCACCATTCATAAATGCAATCTTAATGTCCAACTGATGTACATTCCAACCATGATGAGTTGCAAGTTGTAACATAATCCTAGTAGGAGATGGTTGAACCACGCTCTAAGAGAGAGGATTAGGAAGTAATCCTCAACCATGGCTTTTGGGGCAAGTGGTTAGCCCATCACATTCCTAACCAAGAGGTTGTGAGTTCAATTCCTTACATTGGTATCAGAGCCTAGGAAGTAGGCTTGGGCAAGGTGGAATGACCCAATGGCCTCTAAAAAAGGCGCTTGGGCATCCTCTATGTGAAAGGGTAGGAATTGTGGAAAGCACGCGCGTCGGTTTCAAGGATGGACCTTACAATGATTGGGGTGTATCTCTCAATCCGTAGGTCGGATTGAGGCGTGTAATATACCGTTGGAAAGCTCTCGGAACGAGCTTTCCAATGAGCTAGCTTGGAAGTGTGAATTCCTTGGGAATCCTTGGGTGGCACTTGATTGAGTGTTCAAGATATCAAGCATGGGTGAGAACAAGGTTCAAGACTGAGGTTGAGAACAAGGGCTCGAGACACCAAGGTTGCGAACAAGAAGGTTCAAGACACCAAGGTTGAGAGCAAGGGTTCAAGAGACCAAGATTGCGAACAAGGTTCAAGAAACTGTGCGAGGTTGAGGAACATCAATTCAAGGGCACCTAGGGAGTTCAAGGGACTGATCATCGAGGCTAGAGGGATACAAGAGTAGATCATTGAGGACAATGATCGACCAAGGGGGGAAGAATGTAACATAATCCTAGTAGGAGATGGTTGAACCACGCTCTAAGAGAGAGGATTAGGAAGTAATCCTCAACCATGGCTTTTGGGGCAAGTGGTTAGCCCATCACATTCCTAACCAAGAGGTTGTGAGTTCAATTCCTTACACAAGTGCACATATGCTACGAATAGTGGTCAATTTCCACGTGGGAGCAAAAGACTCATTAAAATCAATGCATTTTTCTTAAGCATAACCTTTGGCAACAAACCTAGCTTATACGGATCAACTCTTTCATTGGGTTTATGTTTCAACGTGTATACCCATTCAGTGTCAATTGCCTTTTTGCCTAGAGAAAACCACATAAAGAACAAGTACAATTCTTCATAATAGCATAATATTCTGATTGCATAGTAGCCATCTAATTTTCTAGATTATGTGCTTCATCAAAAGAAATAGCTCATTCTCATCAAAAAGACCAGAGACATTGTTATATGGAGTAACCCTTTGGGAGAGGTGTGAACCATCTCTTAACTTATTTAGATGGGCTCACACATGAGTGTCATGTGGCACCCATGTGTAGAGCCATAGGGGACTCATTTAATCATGGAAAGTGAGAGAGAGACTAACCTTCAGATACGTACACGGTTGGGAGGCTATTCTTGGATCGCTCTCCGTGTTCAGCTTGTTTTTGCATGCTATAATAGAGGGAATATCTTCCTCGTAATTTGTGCTAAGCTACCTAAAAAGCGAGGGGATTCCTTAGGACAACAGAGCGACTTAGCATTGGTATCGGAGCCAACTGATAATGCGACGGGCCCAACTGACAACGTGATGGAGTCAGCTGACGGGAAAGCCCACAAAGCCAAGAACAAGACAAGTGACGGGAGCGCACACAATAGAGTGCAACAGCCGACGGGCCCATTTCCCTCCTCCCCTCCTCTTGGATGTGGGAATGAAGACCACACTTCTCCATTTATACTTGCACTCTGCGCTCAAAACTCCCTATGTGGGAGTTTTGTACGTGCTCTGCCGCCTTTGCGTGTTCATTCGGAAAAGCAGAAGGTATAGTACTCCATTAAATAAATGAGTTTTTTTTAGAATTTGGGGAGGAAAAAAGGATGCATTGGATCAAGGTTTTGGGAAGATAATGGTGCACACATGTAATATGGCCTGTGGAGATGGGGTAGGGGTTTTGGGTTTGATCAAAAAGCTTGAGTTTCTCAGTCTCGAGCTTCTCAAAGTCACCCTTCCATAAAGATTAGTTGTCCACCTTCCTACTCATGACATACTCGGCTTCTCTGCACCATAGTTTGCTCCTACGATATCCGATTTCAAAAATTTTGGTCAGATTATTCCTAAGCTTCGCTTAAAGACCATCAGTGTTGGATTTGGACAAGATTTGGTCAACCAAAATCTCTTTGTAGCGCTTCAGCAGGAACTAGGCAACCACTTTCGAGCCTAGTTTTTCATCATTCGGTGTCCAAATTCACTTTTTTCACTTGGGATAGCATTATATCTTTGAAGTACAAGTGCTGGTCTATATTTCTTGGACTAGCGAGGACTGTCAAATCTCAAAATTTGTTCACTTTCACTTAGTCTGCCTATTTGGGGCTATTGCTATGTGGTTTTGGCATTGTTCTTGTTGGTTTTTGGTGATTAGAACCTCTGCGGACCAATTGGACATTTCCGATTTTTGTTTGGGCCTAACGAGGATTCAAAATCAGTGACCTAAAGCTTCAAGGATCACTTGGATTTTGCTTTCGCAGCTTCATTTTGTACCAGGGAAGTGCTCTTGTGATACATTTCTCTTCTTCTTGCATATTTAAGCTTTAATTCCATTCATTTTCACATACTCTAGTTAGCAAACGGGGGAAGGGAAGTAAAACATGGAATCTAAAGGGAAACAAGTAGTTGAACACACTTCTCCATCTAAAGAGCAACTATAGGATCCTGATTCTAGAATGTGAGAAGTAGAATTAGGACAAGAAGTAGAAGAAAACTTAGAAGAGAAAGAGCCTCAGCAAGAAGAGTATACATATGAGGAACTTTTAGATGAGTTTGTCACTCATGGTCAATTCGTGGACTTGAAAGAGCAAACCCTTAAATTAGAGAGAGATCTTGGTAGCATCACATCTCTCATACAGCAGCTAAAGTTTCAAATGATCTCACTTGAGACTAGCGTTACCTCTTTCCTAGCTAGGAAGGAAATAGAAACCCCTCCTATTCCTCTAGAGATTACTAGGAAAGATACTTCTCTTCCTAGTAAATGCAAAGGAGAGAGCTCTAGGGAAGCTCCCCTCCTGAAAGACTTGAAGCCACCTACCTTTATGAGGGATGACCGAGATAGGAATAAGGATGCAATCTACACTTTTTTACAAAAGTGGCATGATTTGCATCAATTGAAGGGCACCCCACCAGAGTACCGTGTGCTAGAGGCGAGTCTCTCACTCAGCCCACGTGCTTACAAGTGGTGGATGAGTCTTAAGGAGGCGAACTCTATCCCTACTGATTGGACTCAGTTTGAGACTCTTTTTCTAAAAGAGTTTCTTCTTGAGAATGAGGAGGAGAGGAATTCGGATGAGTGGGATAGGATTACCCAGAGAGGTAGGCCGCTTATGGTCTACTTATCCCACTATAGAGATATCATTATGAAACTTAAGGGCTTAGATGATTTCCAGAAGACCACTAGGTTTGTTAGAGGCTTAGATAAAACCATAAAGAGGGAAGTCAGAAGGAATGCGCCTAAGACGTTTGAGGAGGCGACCAAGTATGCACAGATCTATGAGGACCATAACCGTCCTCAATATACTCTTATGGAGACGGATCAGCCCCTTAAGCCTCTTAGTAAAACTAAATTCAAGAAGAAGTTGCCATTTGTGAAAAACAAAGTTTTTATTAAAAAACAAAGATCACAAGGGCCTAGGTTATTTACAGATCAGTTTGAGAGGGCCAAAAAAGAGAACCTGTGCTTTAGGTGTTTATCCCCTAGCCATTCACAATGAACTGTCCACTTAAGAAGGGGGAAGAAAAGAAGAAGGGACTAGAGACTAGTACGGCCCCCAAAAAGGGCAAAAAGGTGGTCCACCTAGTGCAGACATGATACTATGTATAGACTATAGAGCACTTAATAAGGTAACTATCAGAAATAGATTTCCAATGCCTAGATTGGAAGATCTATTTGATCAGCTACATCTAGCTAGGTACTTTACCAAGCTTGACCTTAGATCAAGATTAGGGTAGAGGATGTCCCTAAGACTGCATTTAGGACTAGATATGGGCACTATGAGTTTTTGGTGATGCCATTTGGTCTCACTAATGCTCCTACCACTTTCATGAAGCTCATGAATAGTGTTTTACGGCCTTATCTAGGACACTTTGTAGTAGAATTTTTGGATGACATTCTGATCTATAGTGCATCAAAAGAGGAGCACTTGGAACACTTAAGAAAGGTATTTCAAGTGCTAAGGGAAAATTCACTCTTTGCAAAGGAGTCAAAGTGTGAATTTTTCAAGACAGAGGTTAGATACCTTGGGCATATATTCTCCCAGGATGGAATCCAGATGGATCTTGAAAAAGTAAGGGCTATTATGGAATGGAAACATCCAAGAAACTTGGAAGAGCTGCAGATCTTCCTAGGTTTATCAGGTTTCTATGGAAGATTCATTAAGAATTATGCCAAAATTATTGTCTCGATGATGGAATAGCTTAAAGGGAAAGGGAAAGCCTTTCATTAGGGAGACGAATAGAAGCAAAGTATGGAGAAGTTGAAACTAGCAATTACTATGGCTCCACTTTTACATATAGCAGATCCCAACAAACCATTTGTGGTTGAGACTGACGCGAGTGATTTTGCCATACCAGTTCTAGTTCAGGATGGTCGACCAGTAGCTTTTGAGAGTGAGAAACTAGAACCGGCTCAGAAGAATTACTCCGTCTGTGAGAAGGAGTTGTATGCAATTATCCATGCTTTGAAAAAGTGGCATCATTATTTATATGGTGTCATGGTTACGATAGTGTTTGATCAAGAGAGCATCAAGTGGCTCTCTAATCAAATAGACCTTAAAGGTCATAAGGCCCGATGGGCAAAGACCCTTCAGGAGTTTGATTATGAGCTTAGGTATAGGAAGGGAAAGTTTAATGTAGTGGCTGATTCAGTTAGCCGCATGCCTATGCTCAATGAACTGAGTTTTACTCAGATCACTAGTGAGCTACTTGAGACCATTAGAGGGAAATGTAGGCTTGATCTTGCATATTCCGAGATTTCGGAAGCCATAGAGAATGTGGATCATGATATACGGGTTTCCAATGAGGATGGAGTATCGAAGGGTACTCAAGAAGGATTCAAGTGGAAGAATTACAGTGACCATGATGGATATCTGTTAATAAAGGTAAGGTGTGTGTCCCTAGAGATTTTGAGATGAGACGGCATATTTTGTATGAGTATCATGACACACCTAGTGTGGGACACTCAGGAGTTAACAAGACTTATGATCTTGTTAAGAGGCAATTTTATTGGCCTAGACTTCATAAGGACGTCCTGAAGGATGTGCTTAAGTGCACTAAATGACAGGTCAACAAAGCTGAGAGATTGAGGATTGGAGGACTACTCCACCCATTGGATATTCCTAATGGGAAGTGGGAGAGTATCTCCATGGACTTTATAGTCGGATTACCTAAGACACAAAGAGGGCACGACTCAATCTGGGTAATTGTGGATAGGTTGACCAAAATGGCTAGGTTTATTCCAACACGTACTATAGTGAAGACACCAGAGTTGGATAGACTCTTTGTGGAGAACCTATACCGGTTATATGGTCTTCCTTTAGACATAGTTTTCGATCGGGATAGGAAGTTTACTAGCCACTTTTGGAGAGTGGTCTTCAAAAGGTTGGACACGAAACTTAGCATGAGTATAGCCGAGCATCCACATTCGGATGGGCAAATAGAGAGGGTTAACCAAATCCTAGAGGATATGCTTCGAACATATGTGAATGAAAGGTAAACTAATTGGGAAGAGTACTTACCTGTAGTAGAGTTTTCATATAATAGTGCCAAGCACTCTTCCACTGGGCATAGTTCATTTATGCTTATGTATGGGTTTCAGCCAAGGGCTCCTTATGTAGTAGGCTTGCAGAATGAGAAAGTTCAAGCTACAAAGGACTTCTTGGAAGAGATGAATGATATGCTTAGGCTTGCTAAGGACAGCATTAGGAGAGCTTAGGATAGAGCTAGAGCCTATGCTGACCCTCAAAGGAGAGATATCAAATTTGAGGTAGGAGAGCAGGTCTATCTTAGAGTTCCATCTAGATTTGAAACCATGAAGACGGGACCCTGTCCAAAACTATCTCCGAGGTATTGTGGACCTTTCCAAATACTTAAGAGAATAGGAAAGATGGCTAACCAGCTCCAACTTCCAAAGAATAGTCAAATCCATCCAGTTTTTCATGTTAGCCAGCTTAAGAAAAGGCTGGGTGAATCTGACAACCTCATTCCAGATAGTGAGGTAGTAGAGCCTGTTTCTGCTCAATCTATTCCACATGAGCCTGAGAGCATACTATGCACTTGAGAGAAATAGATGAGAAGTCACTTATATAAAGAGTGCCTAGTAAAGTGGAAAGATAGTTCAGAAGATAGTGCTGCATGGGAGCGGGTTAGCACCCTTCAAAGACGGTTTCCCAATTTTAGACTACCTTCCCAAGATTCTTCTTAAGGGGAAGGATATTGGGAAACAACACGGAGACATGACCATGTATTTTAATACATGGGGATTTAGTGGGAGTACTATTCCGTTGATTATCTCTTTCTTTTAGACCTTCCAGTACCATTTTTGAGGACAAAAATGGAGTTAAGGGGAAGGAAATGTTATATGGAGTAACCCTTTGGGAGAGGTGTGAACCATCTCTTAACTTATTTAGATGGGCTCACACATGAGTGCCATGTGGCACCCATGTGCAGAGCCATAGGGGACTCATTTAATTATGGAAAGTGAGAGAGAGACTAATCTTGGGATACGTACGTGGTTGGGCGGCTATTCTTGGATCGCTCTTCGTGTTCAGCTTGTTTTTGTGTGCTCATAACATAGGGAATATCTTCCTCGTAATCTGTGCTAAGCTACCTAAAAAGTGAGGGGATTCCTCAGGACAACAGAGCAACTTAGTAGACATCCATTGCATAACAATCTGATGCAAAGGAAGCACTATGGGAGTGTGAACGAGTAGTATATGACAAAGGTGCATCTAATTTTCTATCTCTCAAAGTTTGCACCAACCATTATGGCATTGTTTTTGCCTCTTCTGTGTCAACCCTCTCATCAATAAATGCATAAAAAATTGAATGATCTACATCATCATTTGAAACGTGTAAAGGTTGAGAATTGCCTCACTAGGGCTAGCATTTGATTGTCCACTTGTAAAAAGACGAAGCAAAGTGTCATACACATCCACTGAGCTAATTGATGTCTCCTTGGTACATGAAAGTAAGGGCTGAATTGCATTTTCCACGAAAACAACATCGCACGTATCCAAAGTGTGTTTACCATTTCATGACTTATCATCAAATTTTCTACATTATTGTTCAGGCACTACATGTATGCCAAACAACCAAAAACATGGAAGTGAGAAACAGATGGCATGCAACCACACTTCAGTGATGGATTGAGACCTACACTTGTCTCATGAAGAACCTAGAAGAAGAAAAGAGCCAAAAGAAAAAACCATTGAGACTAGTATTATGCCACATTCTATCAAATCCTCGGCTCCAAAGCCTATTGCTAATGAGTTAGAGAATTGGAACAATGATGAGGTTTTTTAATCCTGTGAGTAGAAAAGCAGTGGCAATAATACTTATGGGACTAGGTGTAAGAACTGAGAAGGAATAAAGAGAGGAAAGACATAGAAGAACCATTGCTAAAAGAGGTTCAAGCTTTTGATAAATCTCAATTCCTAGATTGTCCCTTGAATGAGAGTGGTTCAATAATTTGTGCCTCAAGAAAAGGGAAGATATGGGGATCTCATGGAGTTTTTGCAATGTACGGGATAATAGGAAAGAGAATGCATAGTGAAGAAGGCAACTTCCTTTAGTTTTCCTATGTCCCAAACAACAAAGAGTACACCGGTCATGGAAGTATTGAAAAACATCAAGATGAAATGCACATTAACCATAGAGGAACTACTACATGCAAAGCCACACTTATGGCAAAAAATGGCCAAACATGTGGATCGAGCCTCCACTCAGATAAAAAGATAAGAATCTAAGCCTAAATAAAATAGTTTGAGTGTGAAACAAGCGCCAACTGACAAGGCATGGGAATATAGTGAAGGAGAAGAGGGAAATAATTGCCTACCTATCTTCTTCAATGGGCACACTACAAAGGAATTTTAGATAGTTGAGCAGACATAAGAATAGCCACCAAATCATCATGGAAAAAATGGGGAAATCTTGCACAACATTGCACTCGATTGAAATTACAATTGGCTGATGGACATATAGAATGGCCGACCAGTTTGCTAGAGAATGTGAAGTTAAACACCCGTGGATTTGATTTTGATCACACTCTAGCAATGTGTAACTTTAGCCAAGCAAGGAACTATGAAATGATTTTAGGGGGGACCATTCATGCGTCAATTGAAAGTGGTGAAAGATTAGGGCAACAATGGCCTTTACTTGCAACACTTAGGAATAACAACTAGAATCAATGTGCATACATTCAAACATAGAAACATGCCTCCCATCCAATGGAATAATGTACATAAAGACACATATGATTTTTTCTCGAAGAAATCATCATAAAGTGAAACTTGGATGGTAGAGGATGCAATTTTGTGGGTTCTTGGACAATCTCATGGAGAAGATCAGCGATTAGCATGAACAGATCCTACTAGTGTAGTAATTCAAGTGAGTGATTTTTATATTTGACTAAATATCTATGATATTGCTTACCAGTTTGTGTAGTGGTAACATCATAATCTATTAGTTCCTCGGGAATCAATATTTTTGCATCCTCTTCAAGTAAAGGTGGATCATCTAAAATAGGCGTGAGTGGTAAAGTACCTCGAAAAGATTTCAACAAACTTATATGGAAAGAATTATGTATACCCCAATGAGAAGGTATATCTAAACAAAAAGAATTTTTATTTATTTTCTCAATAATGCGAAAAGGTCCATAATACCGTGGGGCAAGTTTTACCTTAGGATGTTGAGAAATATTTTTTAAACGCCTTTTAATGATTCATAACCAAACTAAATCATTTTCATTAAATTGTTTGGCTATGCGCTTCTTATTAATACTACACATGTAACGTTCTTGACTCTTCCTAATATGCTCATGCACTTTAGCAAGTGTAGAAATATGATCTTGTGCAAAAGAATCAGCCATAGGAATGTTAGTTTGAGTGAGACTCATGGGAGTGGGAAGCTTTCTTCCATAAACAATTTCATATGGTGCACGACTAGTAGTAGTGTGTGGGGTGTTATTATATGCAAATTAAAGTAAAGGAAGTTTTTCATCCCGATTACTTGAATTATCTAAAGAGTAACAATGCAATAAATCCAATATAGTACTAGTTTGTTGGAGATAGATGTCTGCAGAAGCACGCGAACAACACAAGGAAGAAGAAGAAGCTTGGAGCACAAACACACAATACTGAATGTATTACTAGAGAATGTACAAAGATAAGTAGCCCATTAGGGCAATAGGCGTATATACAAGCCGAGGGAAAAAAACCTCCTAAAGAGGGAAAAAAGTGCCCTAGCGGTCCTAGTGTGTTCACACACATCACTACCTAAATATATCAACAAATCCCCCTTGGGAGTGATGGGGTGAACAAGGAGCTGGCACTCATGTATAAGGAAGTGCCAAGCTATGTGGAAATCACTCCACAAAAGGAAGTAAGGTCAAAGCTTTGCGGAAAGCTTCAAACTTCTCCCTAGGCAGAGCATTCGTGAAAAGGTATGCAATGTTCTCTTGCATGGGCACATATGCCAAGCTGATCTCCCCAACAGAGAACCTCTCCTTGAAATAATGATAATGCACCTCAATGTGCTTAGTGTGAGCACGGAACACAGGGTTCCTCGCAACTGCCAATGCGCTCTGACTGTCAGTGAAGATGGTGGTGGCAGAAGACTGACCAACACCCAAATTAGCCATAAGGCATCTGTGCCACACACACTCAACAGTAGTTGTGAAAGTTGCCCTATACTCAGCCTCACAACTTGAAGTGGCCACAATAGGCTGCTTCTTGCTCAACCAAGATATACATGAGCTACCAAGCATGAAGCAAAAGCCACTAGTGGACACACGAGTGTCATAACAACCAACCCAATCAAAGTCAGAAAAAGCATGCAAATCTGGTGGTAGTGATCCCCGCTTGGGATAAAACAACTCAAGTAGCCGAGTAGCACTCAAGTAGTGAAAGATGCGCTTAACCGCCTGCCAATGCTTGACTCCTTGGCAATGCATAAATCTGCTCATCTGTTTAGGTGAGACTAGGTGGTCCTAAGATTGAGGGGGTACAGTGAGTTACTCCAGGGGGGATTGAAAATATTGATGTGTGTCTTTCAATTACTTGTGGTAATAGAGCTATACTGACTGGTGAGCTTTTGCAGGAACATTGTGTGCACTCAAGGCAATCCAAAGCTAGCTAGCAAGGGTGAGTACCAAGCTTGGGAGAAGGCTTCCTGGGCTTGTGTAGCAGTCTGGTCAACCAGCTAATTGAGGTTGGAAGATCTCTCAACCCTCCTTTGTCAATTCCTAGCCTAGGCTAAGTACGACTTAGGTGTGGTAATTAATTAGGGCAACGTTAGGCACGAATCAAGTCCAAGAGAATTAATCAACCAAGTGCAAGAATTAAGTAGGTCTTAAGTGCGAAAACCCTAAGGGACAAAAGGTAAACTGGAGTCGATCACTTATCAAGTGCGAAATTCACTTAAGTACTCCTGACGACGCGATTTCAGACAAGATCATAAACATAATATTCAACTCAAAAGAACAAAGTGATTGGTGCAAATTAACCTGCAACGACAGTGTGCTTGGGTCCAAGGGGGTAGATAAATCAGGCATATGAACCTTAGATCAGGCAGACACTTAAGCCGAGACAGACAAAGCCTCAGATCTTCTGAAGCTAGTGTCAATCACACTGCTAGGTCTTGGGCCCAGCAGTTGAGTGATTACCCATACACTCCCAGATCAGAAACAAGTGATTCTGAGATGTCCTATAACATGGAGAGACCAGTAGGTAGTTCAGGGTTGGCTTATCTAGAAAAGCCAGAAGGACCATACAAGACTCAACTGGAATACATCAGGACTAATCGTCTAGGTGCTCGCATCTATGAAGATGGCCTGAGAAGATCGGTGGTCCAGATTAAGAACCCCGATCAACCCCATGGATTAGACCACCCGGTAGTCAAGTTTGAGAATGGAGCATACCTAGATAAAGAGGGGACTATATATGTAGTCACCACTCTTCCTGATAGAACTGATGAGTTTGGAAATGTGATTGCTGAGACCGACATGGGTGATATAGAGCAAGGGAACTTAGAGAAAGAGCCAAGAACCCCCCGTGGTAAATCTATCTTGACCAGAATCATGAATCCAGAGTGGATTCCACAGGATAATAAAAGCATAGATCTGCTTTTAAACCGAGAAACCGATGAGGCTTTTTGGATATATAAATCTGCTCAACCTCAAGAAGTGAGTACCCTCACAATCTATGAGTTTAAAGACCCTGATAGCCCAGGCCAAGTAACCTACCTAGACAATGCATCAAAGAGAATCTTCATGGTCACTGAGCATGGCAGACATTCCTACACATGGAAGGGTGAATTTGTTTTTCCCCAACCAAGGTCTAATGTGTCCTTTGGTCACCAAGGAGCTGGGACCTCCCAAGCTCATGGAGCTCAAAGAGATAGAAGTAGAGACAAACCTGAGGTAAGTTTTGCCAACTCCCTGGGAAGAGAAAGAACGGGAACGGAAAGGAATAGAGTGGAAACTGAGAGACATAGAACCCCATGGAATCAAAGGAATGCTGACGATTTTCCTTTGCCAAGGCCGAGAGAACACACTAGGACCCTGCGACCAACTCAACTGGTGAAGTCCATGAAGAATTACTTCGATGGCACTGGAGACCCTTATGACCATGTGGCAGAATTTCGGCAAGTATTGAAAGCTGAACAGGTAGAGGACCTATTCACACAATATAATGCTTTTGGTCTAACCCTTAGGAACACTGCCCTTACGTGGTTTCAACCACTAAACGAGAGGCATTTCAGAAACATAGACGAGCTCTTAGAGGCATTTATCATTGAGTTTTCTAAGAGTGGAATCAGGCACAACACTTCCTCACTAATTCATAGCTTCAAACAAACACCTCAAGAGACGGTCAGACTAGCTGGAAGAAGGTTTAGGCAATACCTAGAGAGATGCCCGGTGCCGGAGTTACCCACACCAGCCAAGCAAGTGGCCTTGTTCTTAGATGGATTGTTGAGCACCAAGCTCAGGTCATATGTGTATCTGAAGGACCCCAGAACGATAGAAGAGTGCGTGCGCATGTGCATAGACATTGAGGACAATCTAGGTGAGGAATTAGAACTATCAAAAATCTATAAGGATTCTGATAGCTCTAGTAGCCTCACATCTGGTCAATCCACATCCATTGAGGAACTTGCAGAGAAGGTAGCTCAAAAACTAGGTGTCTCTAGCAAACAAATTCCGAGATTTGCCCCAGTTAAGCGGTGTTACACTTGTGGCGGTGACCATATGGCAAATGTATGTCCCATTATGGCCCAACCCCAGGCAAATCCTAGTAGCCAGTACTGCACCATAGAGCGCAGGTACACCAACCACACTGCACAAGATTACCCATATAACAAAAAAACTGTTAGGCAAAATTACCCTCAGCCATATCCACAACAGGGTAGATACCAGAATCAGTACCCACCACAACAATACAACCGACCACAGCAAACTTATCAGCCACCTTATCAAGGGCAGCAGAGACCTCAACCAGTCCTAGTACAACAACCCCCTGCTCCAACCAATGTGATCCCAATGAAATATGCATCTGCTGAAGAAAATTCGAACAGAGCCATAGTCCCAATCACCCCATTGCTATCAGACAGTGATCCAAGTGACCATAGTTTTGACTCCACACATATTGATAGCCCACATGCTTACTACATGCAGTCACCCGAGCATAACGAGTCATACTATTATGAGGACCCAAGTGAAAATAGTGGGGAGCCTGAGTATGCTAATGTCATGTACACAAACCCCAACTCTAGACCTCAACCTAGGCAAGTACGACCCCCATTTCCTAGAGGACCATGCTTCAGATGTCAGGGAGATCACCTTATACGTGACTGCCCACTGCCTGCCCCTACACAACCTCAACCAGTAACAATTCAGGGTTTCTGTCAAGACTGCGGAAAAGAGCATCTCCTACGAGATTGCCCAAAGAACCCTAATAACATGCCTAAAATCACTCCTATCAATGTTGTTGGGTTAGTTGTAGACTCATCATCTTCTATGAATCGGTTCACACCAGAATTCCTATGAGAGATTCAAGAAGACAAATGGGCTAAAGAAAGTGAAGTCCCTCCTCCCATTGAACTTGTGGATGATGCACACGAGCAATTCCCACAGGACATCCCATCCATTTATGAGGAGCATGAGAGCATCCACTCTCAAGAGAGATTAGACTTTGAGTCTAATTCTCTACAAGAATTACCACATTTCACAGGCCCATGGGAAACCAAGTCTACTTGTCTGAGAGCGCCCACAGTCATGATAAGAAATGAAGATTCTATCATACCTAGGAATACAGAGGTAGTAAAGAACACTAAAGTGCAGTGCAATCTCACTTTAGAAGAGCTACTCAAAGTTAAGCTAGAAGTGTGGAAACATGTAGCCAAACAAGTGCCAGACATAGCAAAATCGCGCTCCCAAGTAGGATCTCATAGAACAGTGCCTGAAATACCATTGGATAAGATAGGAGACATGAGCGAAGGAGAAGAAGGAAATACCTATCTCCCAGCTACTCATCAGGGTTACACAACCAAGGCGATTTTAGACTCAGGTGAAGGAGTTTCAATTGCTACAACTTCCCTTTGGAAGCGATGGGGCAAGCCGGCACTCCGACCAACGAGAATGAAATTGCAGATGGCTGATGGTCATATTGAAAGGCCCTTAGGATTGCTAGAAGGAATAACTCTCACTACATGTGGGGTTGAGTTTGAACATACTTTTGCTATATGCGACTTTAGCAAAAACCAAGCCTACGAGATGATTTTCGGAAGGCCATTTATGCGGCAATTGCAAGTAGTCCAGGATTGGGGAACCAATTCCTTGTATTTGCAACATCTAGGTGTTACAACCAAAGTCAATCTTAAGGATTACTCTCATAGAGACGTACCACCTATTCAATGGAATCCCATCCATAGAGCCAAAGATGAGACTGAGTCTGTGCATTCCATAGGATCCGGATCCTCGTGGATGCATGAAGACACCCACTTATGGATGTGCAAAGTGGCAGTAGAAGAAGAGAAAAGAGAAAAAGCCAGAGAAATAGGTGCAAACGAAACACATAGACCCATTCAAGACCCAGCCTATGCACCTGTAGTATTTCCTGATGAAGAATTTGAACCCCATGGCTGGGCAAAAATCTTAGCGACAATGGATGTAGCCATCAACGAAGAACAATGGACACCCCACTGTGACGAGGATGGCTATGACATTTCAGTTTTCTCCATAGAGCCAATCATGGGAGAGGTAGTGTTAGAAGAGTGTGAGCCTAGCCCTGATGCATTCAAGGATGCAAGTGACTCCGATCTAGAGTCAATCATCATGGACCCACCTTTTGCATCAGATGAAGAATACTTCTATGAAGTAGAATTTCAGCCCCAGAGGCACGAAGAGCTTACAAATGATGTAAGGCTAGCGACACATGTGACCCCAAAGGAAGAAGGAAAGAAAAGGAAGAAGAAAGAAGTCACACAAGCAGAGGAAGAATCTTTGTTTGAGGTCCCGGAAAATTTCAAGAAGTATGAGATAGATGACAGGAGAGTCATGATCAGAATGCCTAAACGAGAGGTGCAATCAGGCGAGGCCTATGACAACAAAGAAACCACCAAGAAAATAGTGGTAGCTGTGGAAGAAGGAGAAGAAAGATGCACATACATAGGCCATGACCTGACAGAAGAGGAAGAACAAGAGCTAATAGCCTTGCTAAGAGAATACAGAGATGTATTCGCTTGGAGTTATAAGGACTTGAAAGGGGTAGACCCTGATATATGTTCACATACAATCCCCATGACCTCAGACGCCAGACCCTCGAAACAGAAGCCCTACACATACAACGATAACTATGCTGCTAAGATCAAAGAGGAGATAGATCGACTGGTTGAAGCAGGATTCATCTATGAAATTGAGCACACTGAGTGGGTATCCCCCATTGTAGTGGTGCCCAAGAAAAATGGAAAGCTGCGTGTGTGTATTAACCTTAAAAAAGTTAATGCCGCCACGATTAGAGACAGTTATCCGCTTCCTATCACTGAGCATCTATTAGAAAGGGTAGCAGGCAAGGAAGTGTACAACTTCCTAGATGGGTTTTCGGGCTACAATCAAGTAGCCATTCCTCCAGAGGATCAACATAAGATGGCTTTTGCCACGGAGTGGGGCATATTTGCCTTTCGGGTAATGCCATTCGGGCTTACCAATGCACCGGCTACCTTTCAAAGATTAATGTGTCACGTGTTTAAAGAGTTCTTGAGGAAGAATTTGGAAGTCTATGTTGATGATCTTTGCGCTCATTCCAACATTAGATAGACCCATATACCCGAACTCAGACAAATCTTTGATAAATGCAAAGAATATCAAGTCTGCCTGAACCCAGAAAAGTGTGTTTTCATGGTCAGGCAAGGCAAAATTCTAGGGCACATAGTGTCTAAGAACGGCATATCCACTGACGAAGAGAAAGTGAGCCATCGCAGAACTACCTAGGCCAAAGAACGTCAAGGAAGTACAGGCTTTCATGGGACATTGTGGTTACTACCGTCGGTTCATCCACATGTATGTTGTCATCGCAAAGCCCATGTACGGACTTCTAACTAACTTTGAGTGGACTGAGGAATGTGAGAATTCCTTCCAAGAGCTTAAACGAAGATTATGTTCAACACCAATCTTGACCACACCAGATTGGAGCAAGCCATTCCATGTTCATGTGGATGCCTCCAATTATGCTATTGGATGTGTACTTGCACAACCTACGGGTGAAGGGAACATGGATCTCCCTATTGCCTATGCCAGTAGACAATTGAATGCAGCTGAACGAAATTACACCACTACTGAGAGAGAAGGCTTAGGCATGGTATATGCAGTTAAGAAATTTAGACATTATTTGCTTGCAAATAAGTTCAAATTTTTTATTGATCACCAAACTCTATTGTACCTGGTAAACAAGCCATGTAATACAGGCAGATTAGTAAGATGGTTTCTCTTACTAATGGAGTATGACTTTGAGGTAGTAGTGAGAAAAGGCAGAACTCACCTAAGAGCAGATCATCTCTCAAGGCTCACATCAGGAGAAGCCCCACAAGGAGTGTCAGATGACTTACCTGATGCTTACTTGTTTAACTTGGAAGTGGTACCGCAGTGGGCTAAGCCATTAGTGCCAGTGTTAACCTACGGGCCTAACCACTCAGTAATGGCCACACAGGATAGAGAGGTAGTAAAAGCCCAAAAGTATCACATCATGGCAGGAAGTATGTACAAGCACACGGATCAAGGGATCTTGGCTTGTTGTGTGGAAGAGGACGAGCATGCGAAGTGGTTGCAATTAGCACATGTAGGTGCATTAGAGCAACACTACTCAAAACAACAAACCCTGCAAACATTGAGGAGAATTGGAGTGTACTAGCCAACTATGGAAGCAGACATCCATAGAATGTGCAAGGAATGCCCAATTTGTCGCACTAAGCCACCAGTGGAACATGCCACCCTTTATCGCGTGTCTCTAGTGCCAGATTGGAGCGAGCCACTAGAGGCGTTTCTGAGGACGAAAACATTCCCTCAAGATATGACCCTCACGAGACAAAGAAGTCTAGAACAAGAGGCCCTAGATTACTCACTCATTGGTGATAATCTATACAAGCGCGGAAAAGATGGTTACCTGAGACTATGTGTTCATGAGAATGAATATCTAAAGATCTTGGAAACTGCTCACCAAGGTGTAGCAGGAGGACACTTTGGTCCAGATAGGGTGATCAAAGCAATCCTATTTGCAGGATTTTGGTGGCCCACCCTTCACATGGACGCACATACCTATGTGAAGAGGTGTGAGATTTGTCAGCGAACCCAGTATCCTATACGCAAAGATGAGATGCCACTGAAGCCCATGATGGGCGGACGTGCATTCTCTAAGTGGGGAATAGACTTTGTAGGTCCTATCAATCCCCCAGCTAAGGGTTCCCATGCTGAGTATATCATCGTTGCCACGGACTATCTAACCAAGTGGGTAGAGGTAAAAGCCACAACGAAGAACGACGCTCAGACAACTGCTAAATTCTTGTTTGAGAATGTATTCACAAGATACGGGCTACCTATAGAGCTAGTTAGTGATAGAGGCACTCACTTCTTGAATGAAGTTATTGAAAATCTGCTCCAAGAATTCTTGGTAGTGCATAAGAAGTCTGCCCCCTATCACCCTCAAGCCAATGGGCAAGCCGAAAGCACCAATAAGATCCTATGCAATGTATTGACAAAATTAGTGAACAATAAACGCTCTGATTGGGACAAACAACTACACCATGCTGTTTGGGCATACCGAGTCGCCTACAAAACGGTACTCCAAGCCACCCCCTTTCAGATGGTATTTGGCCAAAACGTAGTGCTACCGTTGGACTTTTTAATACCTACATTGAAAGTAGCACAAGAGCACGAATGGACGGGTCATGAACTCTCCTCTAGACTTTTTGACCTTGAACGATTAGGAGAAACAAGACTGAGAGCAGCTGCAGGGATATATGCAGCTAAGAAGAGACAGAAGGCATACTTTGATGCCCATGTGAAGGATAAGGGCTTGAAAGCAGGAGATCTAGTTTTAGTCTACACATTGAAACAACATGCAAGGAAGCTAGAAAAGAGGGGCTACGGACCTATGATCATCAATAGGATCTCCACGAGTGGAGCAGTACAACTAGCCACTTTAGAGGGTGATGTTCTCCCAAACTATATTAGCGGATGCAGAGTCAAGTTGTATCAGGAACCCCTCACGGAGGAAATGCTAAGTCGACTCAATACTGCTAAGCAACGTAAAGAGGAGGAAAACCGAATTCGAGAAGAAGCACAGGCAGAGGCCTTAGAGCGCATCAGACGAATGAAGTTGAGGAGACAAGGGAGGGATCAGCCTATGATTGACACTCAAGAGTCTCCAGGCTATCACATGGCCATGTGTGAGGCTTCAGGTGAACGTACCCATAAGATAGTGGATCGACGACCTTTTGTGACCCTAGAAATAGGACAAAGAGACAGCACAACAAGCGTGAGAGCTTTAATTGATTCAGGAGCTGCCACAAGTGCAGTTCGGCTTTCTTATTGCCAGCAGCTGCAATTGGAGGTAAAACCCCTAGAAGCATATTTGATAGGATTAGGAGGTGTTGAAACCCCTTGCATGGGAGAGGTGGATCTTCCCCTCTACATACAAGAGGTCCTCATGCCAGCAAAAGTGCTAGTGTGTGAAGACGAGGATCTGACCAAACCTCTAGTCCTGGGCCAAGACTGGATCTATGATCACGCAGTCAACCTCAACCTAAGAAGTGGACTTCTTCAGGCCTGGGTAGGCCAAAGCCGTCTCACGATTGAATTAGAAAATCAAGCACTCAAACCAATAGAACAGGCACCAACTCCTGGTCCCTCCAGGAATCCACATGAAGATAACAATGTTGTTCTTGTCCAAACTTCTATGGTGCAGAGGATTGTCAATCTTACCAAAGGTACAGGAGTCAATGAGGAGTTCGCAGCGGGGTCAAAGGAGATTCTAAACATGAAGACCAAACACTATACAACACGAAGGAGGCCATTGATCAAGAAGCAGGAGCTCCAACTAGTGCAACACGGAGTACCTCGTGGCGCGAAGCAGATCTGGATACGCAAGGATGGAAAACCCACAACTCTAATAGCAGACTCTCGAGGAGGCCACAAACAAGCCACACCATCACGGACACAAGTGAAGGAGTCCCCTAGACAACCTCCTAGGCACACCACGTCTATTTGGGTCCCTAAGCGATCAATGAAGGCTAGCCCCAATGCTAGACACATATGGGTGCCCAAGGCTTGTTTACGAGCCCAGATAGCTCCAACTCTAGCTATTGGCATAATTCAACACTCACACGTCCTCTCGACTGACAATGCAGGAACTCTACCTAAAGACCACCCTAACCCACACTCAACCAAATCGAGAAATGTCTGGAAATGGGTGCCCAAAAGGCCCCAACTCCATCACACTCTAGTTCATAAATCTCTACCTGTCTTTAGCTCTAAGAGCTACGAACCCTCTAGCAAAGTTTGGAGACTTAAACCATGTATCAAACCCCCAGACCCAATTTTTGTAAATCCATCCTCTCTGACATAGGTGCATTCTGAGTCCATTGCATAACCAAAGTAGGCATCTAGGATGATACTAACCTCTAATCACCACTCACATCTATCACAAGCACTTCACCTCTGACCACTAACCTTCGGGATTGTCATGTTAGTATTGTGAAGGGAACACCATTACATACTGTTTCCTATGCAACACTAATGTGCCTTTCTTCTTCTAGCAGATAAGCACCCGATTCCCATAGCAGCAGCAGCAGGCACAAGCTCTCAGGCAGGCTCTGGTGCTCAAATCAATTGGGATGCCATGCCGGTGGAGGCCCCACCAACAGCTCGGCCTGAAGAGTTCGTGAACGTGCGGAGAATTCCTATTCCAGATCCACCAAGTGGCCTAACAGAAAGAGTAAAGGGGCATTCTCACTGGTTCAATGAGATGCCAGGAGATTTGGGAGACGCTGATCATATCTGGGAATCCAAGATGGAATGTGGAGGAGTGTGGTGGACCTTCCAGTTCTTCTCACGAGAATTTGAAGCATTGCAAAATGCAGCTCCTCTTCAGGATATTTGGCAGAAAGCGGGATTGCAAGATTACTTTAGTGCAGCTTTGCCTAGACCAGACTTTCTTAGGTGCTACTACTTGATTGCCACACTGAAGCCGACAGGAGATAAAGATCATTCAGGCACATTCTGGGTGCCCTCCCTATCAAACCAGGAGGAAATGAAGAAGTTTGAGTTAAATGTTACTTTAATAAGGGAAGCTCTTCAGATGTATGGCACCCATGTGCCTTCCGATCGCGATCCCTTGATACTAGAGTCAATGAAGAGCAATAGAATCAAGAAGTTGAAGGACATGTGTGCCCTCACCCCTAACATCGCCATAACCCTGCGAATGTGCCTTCAACACTTCGCATTTCCAGCTCAGGACCGCTTTACCCAACCTCACAAGAAAATATGGTATGGATTATATTTACCAGAGACTGGAAGCTTGCCAATTAAGATGCCTGTATGGATTCTGGATCAATTGTATGAAGCAGGCAAGCGGGGTGTGAGGAAGCATACATTACACGGCTATTGTGCGATTACCAGAATTATTTATAGATGTCTTGCATATGATGTGCCAATAGCAAGGGCCCTTAAATATTCACAATTGGAGTTTTTCAAGGGGCGGAAGTCAGGGAATCAGCCTACGAAACAAATGCGTGGATCACTCTCCCAGGTAATGATCCCTCACGAGGCCACGACCGAAGCTTCCCCCAGAGAAGAAGCCCAGGTCGCACCTTTCACGATCCATCTTCAAGGAGTTCAAGCAGGGGACGTGGTACAGCCCACCCCATCCGCCCCTCCACTACCTACTGAGGCCGAGTTTGCATCTATGGCCGCCTTAACTGAGGATCCCAATTTTGATTTTGAAAGATTCCTGCAGACAGCCCACTTATCTGATAGTGAAGATTTTCCTGACAATGCCGATCCAGGATCATCATTCCAAGGAGAACATCCACAGGGTGAGATAAGCAGGGTACATTTGGGAGAAGAGGCACCACATACTCATGGTCCTAGCACACAAAATTAGGAAGAAGAACGGGGGAATGAACCAGAGGAGAGTGAAGAGGAGGCCCCTGCTTACACAGCACAACTCAAGCGGCTATACAAGACAATCAAGCAGGTACAGAGAAGACATAAGATGACAGAAGAGGCGAACAGAGCCCTAGTGAAGCAAATGCTGCAGGCCGAGAATGTAGACCCACATTTTGTTGAATCATTGAATCTGTTGGCGGACACATGTGGGATCGGGGAAGCATTGAGGACAATGGTCTATCAGGAGAACCCTACCTATGATCAACGAAGGATTGATACACGGCCACGACGAGGAAAAATGATTCAAATGGAAGTCTCTACGGCCTTGCCTTCCACAATTTCAGAGGATGTTCACATGACGAGCCCAAGTCCCACTGACGAACAAGATGTAATTACACAGGTACCATCTCCACCGTCACCTTCCATTCAACCCTCAGAACCCTTCTCCACCAGTCTTTCTAAACAACCGATATCCACCCATCATGAAACCATTGTACACACCTCTGTTTTTACACCCTCCCCCTTACCCACATCCATCACTTCCGCCCAAATTTGTGAATCTCACACAGGACATCCTGCCACCGATCAAACCATAATAGGTTACCCTTCCCATCTCCCCGCCCATGGACAACCACTTGCCACTAGCCAGACCTTATCCCATCCTTTTCCATTCACCCACACATTTCCCCTCTCCCAAACCCTATCCACCACTTCCCTTGTAACTGCCTCAGGCTCAACCCAAGTCACACAACCGTCATTCTGGACAAACCTTGTCAATATACTCCAACAGGTGGAGAATTATAATAAAAAGTCCCTTCCCCAACCCCACTCCCCCACATTCACTGCCACCACTAACACACCACCTACCGTTCCCGTATTCACAATTCACACTTCACACACTATCACATCCGACCCCATGGATATTTCACCATCCACAGGAGCACCCACCGCCACGTCTGTTCCACCATCATCACATCTCACTTCACTCATAGGCACATCATCCACTTTTCCCTTCCCCATTTCCCAACCCTTTGCATGTTCCACCTCTACCCATGCATCCACATCATTTAGTAATGCACTAGACACCATGGTTGAAGCGGCCACTCAGCTTAAGCAAGAGTATAAGCTATTAGAAGAAAATAACACAGAGCTGTGCAATCTCTCGGCTCAACTCCAGGCACGAGTCGATGCCTTGGAACTAGGTAATACAACACTACAACACCAGGTGACTGACCTCCAACAATCAAAGACAGAACTCGAAGCTAAGTATGCAGAGACAAGCAAAGCTATGGAGGAACAACTCAAAGAACAAATGGGCCGCAATGCGAGACTTCAACGCAACATGGCTCTACTACGTCGCCATCTAGCAGCGGCTCAAGAAGAGAACAGAAGGCTACAACAACAAAACCAGGAGAACCTAGAAGCGGCCATGGAAAACACCCCGGGAGCACCATCGACCCTGCTAAATTCCAAGCCATCCCCTCAGAAAACATACAACAAATATTGGAAACCTATGCCAGTCTCTTAGAAGCACATGATCAGCTTGCTAACCAAGTCAAAGACCTACAAAAATCCCAAGTGCCTGCACCACACCAACGAGAACCTAAAGAGATGGCCAATGCTGCAACCTCACCAGAGCCGGAATTATCAGTGACCAATGAAGTACTAGAGCTACGTCAGCAGGTGGCCGAGTTAAAAATTAAATTATTACAATATGAACGACCCCCCTCCCCACCTGATCAGCCAAGTGAAGAGGAGACCATTGCCATTCCGGTGGAAGAAACATTCGAAGATAATTATGAGCCACAACCTCTTCTAGGTGGCAGGATCACTGAAGAGGGACAGGATACATATGAGGAACCCCCGTCAGCATGGATGAAGCAGGTAGAGGAGATGGGACACACTCACGAAGAGCGGGTTGCAACCCAGATGCTAGCCATGAAAACCATAGAGGAGACCATACTCAAGTCTGAATATTTCTCGAACTTGGCTCCTAGGCGGTTGATAACTAGCTTAGAGTTACAATATAAACCTTATTTTGTATTGTTGGCGGACTACAATGCTGAGATCAAACGCATAACCAACAAGTATCCCTCTTTCGCAACACAGTTTGAACCCGAGGACATCCCAGAGACAGCCAAAAAAGGGGCTATAATCCAGCCCATATGGAGGCAAAAGTTACTGGAGACCTATCCGGAAATGTTACGAACATGGGATCATGCTCCCATGCATCTGAAATATAACCCATGCTTTGGACCGGTACAAAGAAGACGCTCCTGGAAAGCATTCGCCATCAAGGTTCAGAACAATGTGAATTGCAAACAGTGGCTGAACTACCCCAAAATCGCACCACCAACAGGCTCACCTACAACAGCGTACATGATGGCTACCATCCGATATTGGCTTCCACGCCTCCACTCCATGCCAGATGTGGCTGCACAGATGCTACTCAAGATATTTGATATGATGCAGGTTGTGCTCAAAACCTTCCGCAACATATGTAACATTCAGCCTCCGATTCCCAGCTTCATCAATGGTAATTATGACCTCGTGTATGATATGAGCACAACCCCAAGCATACGAGTTGCTTATGCATGGCACGCACGCATCAGATATCTCCCTGCCTGCTATAAGCAAACTTTCGACGACATGTTCACCACGGGATTTTGGGAAGCACATTCTGAGGTATTTGCACCACGACCAACCCACCTGCTGCAACTATTTGCGTGCGAGCAAGCAATGCATTCAGAGCTCTACACTACGCCACAGCCTAACATGCCTGGAGCCGTGAATTGGGATGCCCTCCAGAGCGATTTGGTCCGGGGACTACGTATAAAAGAACAAGAATTGGCAACCGACCTCCTGCAAAAGTACATCGATCAAACAGTGGAGCAGAGGTCTGTCAGAGGCGACCGACACTAGGGGGGGGAGAGTGTTGACAGTATACGGGAAGAAGCAAGTACGGACACACATGCAGATCTAGCACTAAGGCAACCCTTCATTTTTTCCAAAACCCTTACATCATTTTAAAGTGATTCTCATCAATGAAAACCCCTGTAAATACCATTTTCACCTTTTTGTAGCTCCATTTTGTACAAGCCGAGGAGTCCTCGAGCTTGAGGAGCCTTAGAAGTAGTTGCCTGCCAATTTTCATATTTTTTAGATCTCGTTTGAACCCTCAAATAAACCCTGGAACCTAATTTTTAACTAGGCTGGACACTAGGTCTGGACAGGGCCAAAGCTAGGCAAAAACTATAAATAGAGCTAGAGAGCTCATTTTTGAGGAGCTTCTTGTAGTTTTGAGCTTGTATGAGAACTTTGTTGCAATAGAAGTGATTCCATTGTCTTACTCTCTTTGTTCTTGCCGTGTGTGCACGTGTGTGTGTATGTGTGTGCATGTTAGTGTGCTTCTCACTCACACATTTGTGCCTTCACTTGCTCAAGGTCTTCATACCATCCTCATGTCTTCCCGGATTGACATTAAAGGAGGTGCTACTCATCACTGAGCTACAACCATAGGGCTGAAATACATTTATTTCTTCATGTAAGTCACCATTGAGAAATGCAATTTTAGTGTCAAATTGATATACATTCCAACCATGATGAGATGTAAGTGCATAGATGCTATGAACGGTGGTCATTCAGCAAGTGGGTGCAAAGGTCTCATAAAAAAAAATGCCTCTATCTTGAGCATAACCTTTTGCAACAAGCCTAGCCTTATACCTGTCAACTATTCCATTAGACTTACATTTTAGCTTGTATATCCATTGGGACACTTGTTAAGTACATATGCTTCACAAATAACAACCTCAAGCCCAAAACTATGTGGTAAAGCTTGACTTTTGACCATACACCTCACCATCTTCATGAGAGACCTATTCTTTCTTTTAGAAACTCCATTATTGTTGAGGTGTATATATCACTGTACACTAATGCTTTATCCCATGTTCAGCCATAAATGCATTAAAATTAGAAGACATGTATTGCCCCCCTTGATCAGAATGGAGGATGCTTAATTTACCTCATATAAGATTTTTAGCAAGCCAAAAACTGTTTGAAGTAGATACACACTTTGGGCTTTTCCTTCAATGGATACACCCATGCCTGCCTGGAAAAGTCATCAATAAAATCTTGAAGTAAAGGTAGTTCCCAAAAGGTGTCTGCATAGGACCACATATTGATATATTTTGGTAGTGATGTGTGTGAACATACTAGGATTGTGGGGGCACTTTGTTGATATATTTTAGTAGTGATATGTTGAACACACTAGGACCACCGGGGCACTTTTTTCCCACTTAGGAGGTTTTTTTCCCTCGGCTTCTATGTATGCCTATAACCCTAATGGGTCACTTATCTTTGCACATACACTAGGTAATACATTCAGTATTGTGTGTTATGCTCCAAGATTTTTCTTCCTTGTGCTGTTTGCATGCTTCTCCAGACCTCAAACTCCAACAATTGGTATCAGAGTAGGTCACCGCTTCATTCAGGGCATCGTCAATGCCCTTTGGTCATAGTCTCAAGAATTGCATGAAAATTGGTGAGCATAGTTAGGGTGATTAGGAGTTCAAAATTGCTTTTCTTTATGGTGTCAAAATCATGATCTAAGCTCATTTTGGTCTTTGAACGCACTATCATAGCGCCTACGTAGGCAATTTCATCCTTTTGTGCCAAACATATATACAGGTTTTAATTTTCCATTACAAGTGCTTCAAAACCTGTTACACATATAGAGCTTAACAGGGTAGTTCTATTCAACTTTTCGAGATACAATCATTTTTTTGCATCAAGAAATTTTAGTCGGTGGCCATAGTTGAAAGCAATGATGTATTTCGCATGTTGACTATTGAGGATACATTGGATGGTACTAATTACCCATTATGGGCATATATGATGCATCATGTATTGGTTGCAAAAGGACTGTGAAATATTGTGCAGTGTGTTGAAAAATGACCTACTACACTTGCAAATATAGTTATTGAAGGTGATGCAGATGGCATTGAAGATGATGATCTTCAAATTTGTGTTCCTGTTGTAGTTCCTGATGCACCTATTGCAGAGCAACATTTTTGGGATGGCAGAGATGATCAGACACACAGATTGATAGCTTTTTCTTTCAAACATGCCATTATCTCTCACATTCACTCTTGCAAAACAAAAAAGGATGTTTGGGATACACTTACCACTTTGTATCATACAAGAAATGAAGCTTGTGTTGCTTACCTCCAAAAACAATTGGAGAGTGAGCATATGAATGAAGGAGATTCTATTGATAATTTTTTGACAAAGATCAAAGATTTGAAGGAGTAGTTGATTCCTGCTAATCAAGCCTTACCAAATAGTTCACTTGTGGAGACTGCTCTTAATGGTCTTCCATATTCCTATGAGAGTTTTGCTTCTAGTTTTTGGTTGATGATGAAAGGCAATCCGAATGCCTAAAAATTTGAGGAGTTAATCTCAGTTTTATTGCACAAAGATCAGTCTAGGCAAAACAAGTCCATTATGCATCTTGCAGATGAAGCTTTCCTAGATGGTCAGAAGGGCAAATGGAAATGGGGCTTATCTACTAGTAAGCAAAAATTTGCTAATTTTTCATAGTCAATAAGGGAATACAAAGATGAGAAGAAATCAGAGAAACTAAAATTGTTTTGCAAATATGGTAAATGAAATGATCATGTCATAAAGAGTTGTCCAGAATTGGCTACAAAAGAGGCAAAAAAAAGGAGGTTGGAATGGTTGTTGCAGAGGCCTACACACCTAAAATAGAGTTGTTAATCTTGTGCAGAATGAAGAATGGGCATTCGCTACTGTTTGTAGTTATGACCCATATTCTCATGAATAGTGTATGTCTGCAATAGACTAAGATGTTTTGTACTTTGACAGTGGAGCAACTAAACATATTACCTCACAACGTAGTTTCTTCAGTTCACTTGAGCCTGCCCTTATAGGGAATACTATCACCTACACTAATAAGTCCTTAAATCCCATAATGGGAATTGATAAGATCATTTTGACTATTGCAGATGGTAGTTCTTTCACATTGTCAGATGCTTTGTTTAGAAAAATCTATTATCAGTTTCAGCATTAGCCAAGATCGGCTTGGTTGTAAAATTTGTTGATGATAGATGTAGACTTCATGATATGTCAAATGGTAATGTTATTATTGCTTTTGGCACTTTATGTCATGGGCTATATAAGCTCATAGATTATGCAAAATCTATGAATGATTCATCATGTGCAGTTCAAGATTCTTGGGCTATGTCAGATGCAAAGCTTTGGCATGCATGCTTTGGTTATCTGAATTATGCTAGTTTGTTACGCATTTAGAAATCTAAAATGGTGTCATCTCTACCCAAACTTGAGGCACCTTGTAAACATGTTTGTGAAGGTTGTATTTTGGGCAAAATGCAGCGTTCTTCCTTCCCAAAAGATGGTTCAGTTTGAGCTACTTAGAAATTGCAGATTGTTCACAATCATATCTATGGTCCTATGTAGACACCCTCTTTTGGGAACTATCTATACTTCATGAATTTTATTCATGATTTCTCTAGGCATGCATGGGTTATCCACTAAAAGAAAAGTCCAAATTGTTTATGTGCTTCAAACAATTTCAAGTTTTTGCTAAAAATCTATCAGCATGTAAACTGGGCACCCTCCATTCTACTCAGCGGGGTACATGTCTTCTACTTTTAATGCATTTCTGGATGAATGTGGGATAAAACATCAATGTACAATGCCATATAAACCTCAAGAGAATAGATTTGTTGAAAGAAAAGAACAAGTTTCTCATGGAGATGGCAATGTGTATGGTCAGAAGTCAAGCTTTCCCACATAGCTTTTGGCTTGAGGTTGTTATGTGTGCAGCATATTTACTTAACATGTATCCCACCAAAGCACTGCATTCCATCACTCCATATGAGGCTTGGCATGGTTGCAATCCATTTGTTGCTCATTTTTATGTTTTTGGTTGCCTGGCATATGCATCAATTCCGGAATAACAATGTAGGAAATTTGATGATAAAGCAGTGAAATGTATTTTTGTTGGGCACAATTACGAAAGCAAAGGCCATCATCTATATCATCCACAAACTAAATGCATTTTGGCTAGCTGTGATGTTGTTTTTGTGGAAGATGCAATTCAGCCATTACTCTCATGTACCACGGAGACTTGTGTTAACTCTAGAGATGTGTATGACACTTTGCTTCCTCTTTTTGTAGGTGGATAGTCAAGTGCTTATCTGAATGAGACAATTTCTCGACCTTTATAGGTTTCATGTGATGATGCAGATCATTCCATATCTGGTGTGGATTTACATGATGCACTTGTTGATGAGACGGTTGATATAGAGGAGGCAAAAACTATGCCAAGATGGCTTGTGAAAACTTTGCAAGAAAGCAAAGTAGATGCATCTCTATCATATCATACTCATTCAAGATCTTATAGCACTTCTTTCACACCAGATTGCTATGCTATGGTTGCCTCTAGTCTTTGTGATGAGAATGAGCCTATTTTGTTTGATGAAGCACAAAATTTAGAAAATTGGATGCCTGCTATGGAATCAGAATATGATGCTATTATGAAGAATGGTCCCTGGTCTTTATGTGATTTGCCTCCTTGCAAGAAGGCCATTGGCACTAAGTGGGTATAGAACTTGAAGTGTAAGCTTAATGGAGCAATTGATATGTATAAGGATAGTCTTATTGCAAAAGGTTATGCTCAAAAAAGAGGCATTGATTTTGATAAGAGCTTTGCTCCCACATGTCGAATGCCTACTACTCATAGCATCTGTGCACTTGAAGCTCATCATGGTTGGAATGTACATCAATTGGACATGAAAACTACATTTCTGAATGGTGACTTACATAAAGAAGTGTATGTTTTTCCGCCTCATGTTTTTTTGCTGAAAGGGCATGAAAATAAAGTGTGGACGTTGAAGACGGCATCATATGGTTTGAATCAAGAGCCACCTGCTTGGTATGGAAAGATACATGTCTACTTGATTGCACATGGTTTTGAGAGCAATCCAACTGAGAGCACCTTATATGTTAAGCATGCAAATGATGTTCTTATAATCATTGTTGTCTTGTTGATGACATGATTTTCAATCGTCCTAATGAGAAGCATATTGTTGATTTTAAAGCTGATTTGCATGCCTCATTTGAGATGCTAGATTGGGCATTCAATTTATGCAAGTTGATGGTGGAACAGCTTTGTGTCAAACAAAATATATTGACACATTATTGCAACATTTTGGCCTTGAAGACTACAAACCTATTGCCAGTCCTATGGAAACAAGTTCATGGTTGAGTCTTCATGATGCTTGAGATGCATTTGATGTTGTTCTCTAGTAGAAGACTCTTGGATGCTTGATTTACTTATGCATAACTCACTCGGATATTCATTTTGTTGTCTCATAGATGAGCAGGTTTATGCATTACCCAGGTATGAAGTATTGGTAGGTGGTTAAGCGCATCTTTCACTACTTGAGTGGTACCCGACTACTTCGATTGTTTTATCCCAAGGGGGGATCGCTACCACAAGATTTACATGCTTTGTCTAACTCTGACTGGGCTGGTTGCTATGACACTCATGTGTCCAAAAGTGCTTTTTGCTTCATGCTTGGTAGTTCATGCAAATATTTTTTGAGCAAGAAGCAGCCTACTATGGACACTTCTAGTTGTGACATTGAGTATAAGGCAGCTTTCATAGTGATTGTTGAGTGTGTGTGGCTCATAAACCTTATGGTTGGTTTGGGTGTTGGTCAGTCTTCTACCAACACCATCTTCACTAACAATGCATTGGAATTTGCAAGGAGCCCTGTGTTCCATGATTGCACTAAGCACATTGAGGTTCACTATCATAATTTTAGGGAGAGGTTCCGTGTTGGAGAGATCAGTTTGGCATATGCACCCACACAGGAGAATGTTGCGATCCTTTTCACAAAGGCTTTGCCTAGGGAGAAGTTTGAAGCTTTTTGCAAAGCTTTGGGCTTACTTCCTTTTATGGATTGATTCCATGTAACTTGACACTTCCTTATACATGAGTGCCATCTCCCTGACCACATCACTCCCAAGGGGGATTTATTGATACATTTCGATAGTGATGTATATGAACACACTAGGACTTATGCGGCACTTTTTTCCCTCTTTAAGAGGTTTTTTCCCTCGGCTTTTATACATGCCTATAACCCTAACGGTTCACTTATCTTTGTACATACACTTGGTAATACATTCATTATCAACATCTGGAAAGTCATCTTCTAGTCCAATTGCTTGATCATTTGTGTTAATCCTAGACAGGTGATGAGCCATAACATTTTCTCTTCAAGGTCTATGGACAATAGAGAAATCAAATTCTTGGAACAAAAGAATCCACCTCCATACCCTTCCAGTTGCTTGTGGCTTATTTAGTAAGTACCTGAGTGGTTGATTATTAGTTGTAATAACAACTTTCACCCCTAGAAAGTAGTGGCAAAACTTTTGGACAATAATAACCATTGCTAGGGCTTCCCTTTCGGTGGTCGTATAATTCTTTTCGGCTTTTGTCAAAATTTGACTGGCATACTGGATAGGTCTGTCTAACTTGTATTCCTCATTGTGTTGAGCAAGGACTACTCCTACTGCATATGCACTGGCATCTACATGTACATAAAGAATTTTTGACCAGTCTACCCATTGGCCTCACTCTGCTTTGATATGCCAATGTTATAATGAAGTTTGCAGGTCTAGATGGTTGTAGTCCAAGCTTCTTCCTAGTGTGTTCGGGCATCAAATTAATGCCAGAACCACCATCCACTATAACTCCTTGTAATGGATGTCCCTTAATAGTTACTATTAGATGTGGACTCTTATAATCTATGAGGGGGGCTTCCCCTATAATTTTATCCTTACTCACAGCATCAGTCTTTGCCAATGAAGTGGTTGAGGAGGCTCATTGATGATCTGCAAGACCTCTGATCTAAATTTTGCATCCATATTTATTAACTCAAAAATACTAACCTCTGTTTTGATAGATTTGAATAATCTTGAAGCCTCACATTCTTTAATAGCATGTGTTCTATTTGATTGTTCAAACTCCTCTCAAGCCTTGATGAATGCATGCCCAATGACATCATTAGTGCATGTAAGCTCTTCTTTTTGTTGTGCATCTTCACATGTAGTGGCCTTGTCCTCAAGTGCCCTTCTATTTTTGTTTAATCCCATTGTACTTGAATCTTGACCAATGTCTATTTGAGCTTTTCCTTTGCTCCTAGTCCGCATAACCAAAGATTTTATTTCTTCTAAATGCACTACCCTAGCGGATGCTAAAGGTACCTTGACTTCTTCTACAACTTTTTCTTTGTTCACAAAGATCATTTGTATGTGAGGCCTAGATGTAGATGCCTTGTTCTTTACACAACAATTGGTGTAATGATCCCTAGCTTCTGGGTAGTTTTTGTAGGGAGGGGCATTTTCTGGTAGAGGGCACTTGCTTTGATAATGCTCACATTCCCCACACATGAAACAAATGATTGGCCTCCTAGGACCATTTCCAAAGTTACCCCTAGGTCATGGGTTATAATTGCTACCTTAACTGGGTGCAACCACCATCACATTAGTTGGAGGTTGAGCTCCTCCTTTTCCCCAATAAGTTTGTGCATGCATCCCTCTTGAGTGGCACTCATGAGCTTCATGTCCTGCTTTCTTGCATAACTGGCAAGTAATGCTTAGAAGAGGGAAATCACTTACCACATGTCACTGTTTGCTGCACATAGTGCACCATAATCCATTTTTTATGCTTCCTCCATGAAATTCCTGTAATTTTTGTCGTAGTTGTGCTAACTCCTCAGCTTGGGCCTCTTCTTCTTTTAGTAATTTTAAAGCTTCAATTTCCCTCCTCAATTGAGTTATTGCATTTTCTTCTTCTTTGGGGGGCTTGTTCCTCTTTAAACTCTCAAGTTCCTTTCTCAACTGTGTTGTTGGGTCCTCAACTTCCATATGATATGGTAGACTAGAAGAACCTGTTCAATATTGGTATCTGATTTGCTCTATCCTTGTTGTTGTAGAAATAAATTCCTCAATTGTTGTTGTAGGTAACACCAACTCCTTAATTTTGCATTGTGTTGAAATTGGAACTGGTTTGGCCAACCACTTCTTGACAAAGAAATCAATGACAGGGGTTAGGTAATTTATCCATGAGGGCTTTTGCTCTAGTGACAAATTTTGGAAACGTTTCCCCCGTACCCAATCTTTATTTTCTCCAATTCTTCAATAATATTCTCTGCTATGTTCCCTTGTTGGAACTGCGTCTTAAAAGCTTCCTTCATTAAGTCCCATGTAGTGAAACGATTATCTGCAAATTGACTAAACCGTTTATCTGGTAACCCTTCCAATATTCTCAAAAAAGAATTAAAAATGCATCTTCTCTTCCCATTAGACCTCTTATGTTGCATAAGGCCAAAAATCTTCTAATATGTTCATCTGGGTCTTCTTGTGCTAATCCCTTGAAAGATGGAAATTTGATATTTAACCTAGAAAGTAGAGTTTCTAAGTCTACCTGAGCCATCGTATTTCTTATTGATGATCTTGATGACAGAGGGTTGGTTGACCTTCGAATAGTTTTTTTTCTTATTGCTTTGCAAGGGACCCTCAAAGGTTGAGATTGGCTTGCAATCATGAGCTCCTCATTCTCCATCTTAGGCTAACAAAATTCCAAGTAAAAGAAAGATTACCTCTTAGACCAGCATTGTCGATATCCTTGCACTTCTTCTACACTTTGCAAATATTGGTTATCATATGCTCAAGCCTCATTGGTGTTCCACCATGCATGCCAAAATTTGTTGTGGGATTCTTTTGTAGAAAGGGACTTGAGTATTTGTAGGAGAAGGAAGAAGAAGAAGAAGAAGTGAAAGACATGCACCGAAAGCTTTTGTACATTGATTACAAATGGAAAATACAATGATGATCTCTAGAACAAGACCTATTGTTCTCTATGCAGAGTCCTTAATCCCAAAGAGTACACACACACAAGGTTATAAGATACCCAAAGTTCCTTATGCCACAAACCTTCTCTGCATCGGATCTCCACCCTCACCAGTAGCTTGCTTTTGTGCACACCTTGCACTCAAGCTTCCAATAGAGTAGGAGGAAGGGAAACCTTCTCTTGATGCACACACCTCCTCAATCGTACCTTATGCCACCTTGATTGCCTTCCTCACTCGTTCTCTGCACTCTCGCTACACACTAGATCACCCTTCTTGCACACCTGTCTCTCACTTGCTTCTCTGCATCCCACTAATTCTAAGTTCCTCTTGCTCTCCTCACCTAGTGTAGACCATGCTCTCTCTTGCTTAGTCTAACTCCAAGAATGACAATTCCTTGTGTGTTGATCCACTTATGTATGTTGCTTCTAATGGATAGCGTTTCTTGGTGCTCACTTTGATGTCCCAAGAATTACTCAAATATGTACAGCCACTCCCTATTTTGTCTTGTAGTGACTTTAAGAGAAAAACAAAATTTTAAATGGGGGGCCATACATGCACTTTTGCATACCGCTTCATCTTCACATGACTTCCCTTTTTTACCTTTACTTCTTCCAAATGTGTGCATCTGGGAGGGTTCACTTCAACCTTCCAAACATTTTAAAACCCTTGAAAACCTTACAGAAAGATAATCTGCAACCCACAATCAACTTTCTACAAAACCATAACCATTGTGAATAAATTGTTTGTGCACTACCTATATACCTTGTTCGCGGCCACATGTGCACTAGTTTGCACTTTTCCACCACCTCTACATCACTTGCATAGTCATCACTTTGACCTTTGACCACTTCTACGTTTGGCCACTTTGACTTTGGAATTTGACCAACTCAATTTTGACCATCTTGACTTTGATCACCTTGACTTTGACCACTTTGACTTTGACTAGATCAACACAAGTATGGCACAAATGTTGCACATTTTGAGATGTAAGATCAGGTAGACCACTCACCAAGCCCTTCCTTTGCATGTCCTTCATCCTTTGTAAGTTTATGTGCCCAATTCTTTTATGCCATGAGTCAATTTTTGCAGTCCGTTTATTTCCAATTGACAAGTAGACAGTGTAAAGTGTTGATGGCTTTACCTCCATGGTGAAGAGTCTTCCTTGCTTCTTTCCTTCTGCTACAAGATTCTAGTCCTACATGGTGTCTTCAACAAAACATCCTTGATCATTGAGCCTCACCTCATAACCTCTTTCAACCGTTTGGCCTACCGAAACCAAGTTCTTGGTGATGGTTGGCACATGCAACACATTCTTCAACACCTTAAAGCTTTGAGATCCATTCAATGCAACATCTCTCGCATGTGTAATCTTGTGCTCATTGTCATCCTTTGTCTCTACATGTCCTTGTGTTGGCAAGCTATCTCCTTAGGTGAGCTTTCCTAGCAAGGTTTTTGCTTTCTCCAACTCTAGCCAAGCATGACGAAAGGTTCTACATGAATTGATTTGGGCTATAATATGACTCTTAACTCCCATGGCAATATATGAAAGTGCTTGTGCATACCTTGAATCCCATTTGGATTGCTCTTCCGTAGGGAATAATCTGATAGTAGTACCGCTCACTCTTGATGATGAAGTGTTTCCTTCTTCTTCGACATGTCTTGGCCTTGGATAAGTTCCATTGACAATATTCCATAAGTCTTTTGACTCTAATAGGTTCATCATAAAACTCCACATTGGATAATTAGACATTCCCTTAAGCTTGTCTTCATTCCCAAGTCTATAGTCACTAATCTTGTTAAGGGTGTATGTCAACTATGCTCTGATACCAAATGTTGGAAGTGGGATGGGCCTCAATAACAATTAATCACAAGTTTACAAGATCTTCCAACACATGAACCGTAGCATACACACCTTAATACTAAAAAAGATGATGAGTGAGAGATAGAGAGAGACTAGACGAGATTTTTTTCAAGGTGTATTGTAAGCTAGGAACTAGATACAAGAAATGCCAATGTGTGTGCCTAAGAGGTATGAAGAGAGTGTGTGTGTGTGAATATGGAGAATATGAACAATTTAGAACTGTTTGACAGCAAACCCAAATTCTAACTATACTAAATAAAAAACTAGTAAATGAACAAGTGAGGATAGATATAGACTTGTTACGCACAATATGTTGGTTGATATGAACTCCTCTAGATTTCTCTAGATGTAGAGCAGACCTCCTCTGAGTATGTAAGAAGACTTCCCCTAATAGAGGATCTCCAAGATCTCCTCCAAGTTGAAAGAGCTTAAGTGATGCTTCTTGAGAAGATGATTCCACAATGACCCAAGGATTTGATTATATAGTAATTGGTTGTCCCTTGAAAATCATATGAACACTTTATAAAAGCTCCCATCACAAAATTTTATTGCAAAAATAAAATAAATCTATCTTGAGAAAAAAAACATTGTTATGCAAATGCTACACCCACCGAGATTTGAACCCAACAGGTTATTTGAGAGCATTATGCTTCATCTACGATGCCCAATGCACCTTTTTGCAGAAGAAGGTATAAAGAACATATGATATGCTGTAACATGAAGAGATTTGGGACCCATTTTGACCTTTTTTCCAACACAAATGTGTGGCCAGCATTACTTTGCAACAACTAGTTGTTTTTGTCTTCCCAAATGTCAAGCTTGATCTTTAAAAAGTAACCTGACTACATCAAACCTTAGCAAACAATCATAACACATTTCATCCAAATGTGTGTGCTTGTGTGCAAATGCATATGCTTGCATGCATGTGTTAGCATGTTTTTGCATGCACTAAAATAACTCAAGCATGACATGTAGGCACTTCTTGCATCTATGTTATGAATAACATACTATTTTTTATTCCTTTTATTGTATAAAAATGCTAGTGCACATGCTTGAGTGCATCACAATATTTTCTAGCAATAAAGAAGCTTGTAATTTATAGAAATACATCTTTAGACTAAAGTTGTGTATTGAAAACATTCTTGTGGAAAGATGAATGCACAAACAATCATTCCTAAACCTATGCTTAAGTCTAATCTTGAGATCTTTGGCCATAGATACAAGGGACTAAACAATATTCAATTTCATATTTGTCTGAACCCGCTTGAAACTTAGATCATAGGCTTTATCTACAATATAAAAAACAATTGAAAGTCAATTGACTAGCCAAAGATAGGTGGATAGATGGTAGAAAAATCCCTTAACGGAGCACTTCAAGAATACTTATAACTTCAATACCCACTATTATCATCTCTTTAGATGTAGTGCAATCAAATCTAAAGAAGCTATGTCAAAGACAAAAAACACTAGGATGGGGAGAGTGTGATAGAGAAGAGAGTACAAAGAATATTGCAATACTTCAAAGAAAGTGAGCCCCCAAATTTTTGTAAAAAAAACCCTCTATGATGTATGGTTCAAATGATCATAAGCATTGTAATTGTGCACTAAGAGGATTCCTTTGATGTCACAATCCCTTTTTTGTATCATAGTCAAATAATGTATGGAGTTCTAGTATCCTTTTTTGCAAATGTATGTCCAAATGTATGAATGAACATGAGTTTAGGCACATGTATATAAATCAATTCCCCTTCATTTATAAGAAGTTCTTGTCATTTGGAATAGAGAACTAACTTGAAGAGATGTAGTCCCATAACTCCCCTTTCTTAACCTCTTATCTCCTTCTCTATGAGTTAGTTTGCATCTCTATGGCTTGGAAAGTGTGGTAAAGTGAGTTATCTACCCCTTCCCACCTTTCTTCATTAGTTTCTTGCTTGTGTGAGGTGTAAGAAGCTATTGACTGGAATTAGATATTTCTTGATACTTGGTTTTTTGGCCACAACTTTGTGTAAGAAACTCAAAATGCATTCACAACATTCTAATAAATGCATCTCATCGAGCACTTTGAAAAGAACCCACTGTTGGGTGTGTGTAGAAGTGTGAGAGACACATGAGAAGCACACACAAGGAGCACAAACGAAGCAAGACACACAGAGAAGATGATGGTTGGAATAGCTCTCTCAATTGATGATGAACTGAACTGAAGTAAGCGTTGAATAATATCCCTAAGTACAAAGTACCACCACATATGAGAGTATCAAGTATGTGGTACCATGGGGAAAAAACCTCTTCACATCAAAGCTACTTGAGGAACACATAAGAGTAACAAAACCCCCTGGAGCGAATGATGTGAACACATATAGGGAGTGATAGATTAGACCCCACAAGGTAATAAGCCTAAAGCTTTGCGAAAAGCTTCAAACTTTTCCCGTGGAAGAACTTTGGTGAATATGTTTGCCACATTATCTTGTGTAGGCACATATACCAAATCAATATCTCCTGCATGAAGGCGCTCTCTCACATAGTGATAATGCACCTCAATATGTTTGGTCAGTGCATGAAACACTGGGTTTCGTGCAACAGCTCAAGCACTCTGACCATCAATGAGAATATGCGTAGCAACATCAATCTCCATGCAAAGATCCATCAATAGGCGTCTCAACCATATACACTCCACTGTAGCTATGAAAACTTCCCTGTACTCAGCTTCACAACTTGATGTTGCCGCTGTAGGTTGCTTCTTACTCCACCAAGATATGCATGAGTCTCCAAGGAAAAAGCAATTACCACTAGTGGACATGTGAGTATCATAACAACCACCCCAATCACTGTCTGTAAAAGCATGCAAGCATGGTTGAATATCTCTTCCATAAAAGAGACGTAAGCTCAAAGTGCCTCTGAGATATCTAAACACACGTTTTATTGCTTGCCAATGCTTAGTGCTAGGGCTATGCATGAATCAACTCAACTAAGAAACTGTACATTGTATAAATGGCCTTGTGTTGCATGCATATATAAGACATCCCACAGCTTGTTGATAAGAGAAGTGTCAACTGCTGTTGATATATTTAGGTAGTGATGTGTGTGAACACACTAGGACCACCGGGGCACTTTTTTCCCTCTTTAGGAGGTTTTTTTCCTCCGGCTTGTATATACACCTATTGCCCTAATGGGCTACTTATCTTTGTACATTCTCTAGTAATACATTTAGTATTGTGTGTTGTGCTCCAAGCTTCTTCTTCTTCCTTGTGATGTTCGCGTGCTTCCACAAACGTCTAACTCCAACAATTGGTATCAGAGCAAGTCGTCGCTTCATCTAGGGTGCTGTTGACACTCCTCCATTTGCAAATCTCAGAATCGCACGAATTTTGGTGAGCATACTCTGCATGTTTTCAAGATCAAAACAGCTTCACTTTGTGCTGCCGAAATCGCGATCTGAGATCGTTTCGGCCTCCGAACGCACTATCGTAGCGCTTGTGCAGGGTATTTCATCGTTTTGTGCGAAAGGTATATACCAATTTTTGTTCACCAATATAAGTTTCTCGAAGTCTGCTACAGGTCTAGCGGAATTCATCTAGGCAATTCTATTCAACTTTTTGAGATACAGTCAATTTTCTGCATCAAGGTATTTTAGTCACCAACCATGGCTAAAAGCAGTGATGTGTTTTGTATGTTGGTTGTTGAGGATAAGTTGGATGGTACCAACTACCCATTATGGGCTTATATGATGCAACATGTGTTGGTTGCAAAAGGATTGTGGAACATTGTGCAAGGTGTCGAAAAACGTCCTATCACACCTGTAACTGATACAACTGTAGGTACTGAAGCTTGTGAAGACATGGATAGGTATGTGCTTGAAGATGAAGAGGTGTTGCAAAATCCTTGATCTACACCAGCCAAATGAACTCCAGGAGTATATGGTGGGCCCTTTTAGCTTGCCAATGGATGTATTAGACACCCTATGTACCTTGGAAGATCACTCTCAAAAAGATAGATCAAAACAAATAAGTTGGAGTTAGCTCAGAGGTGAAAACTTGCTATTCTTGGTTCATACACCTATCCAGTGCTTTACATAATTCTCTGAGCACAACAGCAATTAGCTCAATTCCTCTTGGGGAAGTCCAGGCAACTTAAAGAGCTAACTTTCAAGAGTAATCTCATAAAAAATAATGAACCACACACTGAGAATGAGTTTTAACAAGTGATGACATCATCCCGATTTTCACGGGCTGCTATAGAAATAGACCAGTGAGCAAAAAAATCAACATAACTCAAAATGTAGAAATCCAATGATTATGAAAGTTTGTATGCTTATTTTAGACAGTAAGTTGAATCCAACAAGCTTTAAATCACTGAATTTCGATAAGTAACCACTGAGAAATGGCTCTGACAAGATGAGTGAAAAAGTCAGGTACGTGACAGAGAAGTGAAGATGAAGAGACCCTGTTGACTTCAAATGAACATAACTGAAGATTGCAACATCCAAATGACATGAAAATTTGTGAGCATATAGTAGACTTATAGAGCTAACTTTACCAGGTTAAATCACTGAAAATGATGCACCAAGCTCAGAGAAAACATCTCTGCAAGCTGATTGAGAAAACTGAGAGTAATGGCAGTGAGTAGTACACTTCACAAGAACATGGAAAGATGAACTCAAATAATCATGAAAATGAAAGTATATTGCTTGTACAATACAATGACTTACTGATACATATGTGTGGCTTGTAATCACACCTTGATATGGCATAAAGCTCAGCTTTTGGAGGTCTTCACATAGGTCTCTCTAACCATGACTAAAACTACCATCTATTTATAGTTGAGTTTGGGAGGCTAACTTCCCTCAATCACTCTCCAATCAATCAATGATTGATTTGATTCTCTACCTACCACAAATCACGAATTCGTGGCTCCTCTTTCCATTCTTAATCAAGTGGACTCAACCACTTAAGATTCTCTTACTTTTACATTAAGTAAACTCTTCAAAAGTTACAAGAGGTAGTTCATAAGTGAACTTTACATAGTCTTCATTTTAAGGCTTTTTCTATGACTTTGTGGGACTCAAGCCAATACTTAGGCTTGTCATAGACTTGCTCCAATAGCTCCCCCTCAAGCCAAGTATGCTTGAGGTCTTCAATCTTCCAAGATTACCTGCAAACCAATCATAGCCTTGAATTTGCAAAGCTTTGTACCATCCAATGCTTTGGTTAGAATATCTGCACATTGTTGATGAGTGGACACATATGATATTTGAATCTCTTTGCTTAGAACCTTCTCTCGTACATAGTGATAGTGAACTTCAATATGTTTAGTCCTTGCATGAAAAATAGGATTAGTAGCCAAATGAATAGAACTCATATTGTCACCAAAAATAGTTGGAGTTTCAAACTCCAATCCAAGATCTTTGAATAATGTCTTCATCCACATAGCTTCTTGTGTAGCTATGGCAAGACCTCTATATTCAGCTTCAGTAGAAGAGAGAGCAACTGTGGGTTGCTTCTTGGATGACCATGAAATAAGCTTTGAACCTGCAAAGGTAAGATAACCTGAAGTGCTCCTTCTATCTTCCTTGGAGCTAGCCCAATCTGCATCAGAAAATAGCTTCAAACCTAAATCAGATACATAAGGATAATAAAGTCCTTCATTTATGGTTCCTTTGAGATACTTGAGAATCCTTTTGGCAGCATCCATATGTGGTTTCCTTGGTGTGTGCATAAATTGGCTTAGCACACTCACACTGTAACATATATCTACTCTTGTCAATGTGACATAGTTGAGACTACCCACTAGACTTTGATATGATGTGATGTCCTCTATGAGTTCACCTTCATGTGAGCTCAATTTGTGATTGACCTCCATTGGAGTACCTGCAATCTTACAATCTTGCATCTTGAATTTTGCCAACATGTCCTTAATGTACTTTCTTTGAGTGAGAAACAAACCATGATCTTTGTAAACAACTTCCAAACCTAGGAAGTAGGTAAGTGAACCCAAATCACTTATCTTGAACTCTTCTCCCATCTGATCTTTGATCTTCTTCATACCATCTGCATCATTTCCTGTCAATATAATATCATCTACATATACACATAGGTAGATGACCTCGGAATAGCTCTTTTTAATAAAGAGTGAAGGATCTGCCTTGCTTGCTTGAAAGCCTTTTTCCTGCAAGAATGAAACAAGTCTGAAATTCCAAGCTCTTGGAGCTTGCTTGAGACCATACAATGCTTTGTTAAGTTTACACACATAATCAGGATAAACTTGATTCTCAAAACCAGGTGGTTGTGCCATATATACCTCTTCTATTATCCAACCATTCAAGAATGCATTCTTTACATCTAGTTGAAGTATCTTCCAATTCTTGGAAGAGGCAATACTAAGCAAAACCCTAATAGTAGGCATCTTTGCCACAGGAGAGAAGGTCTCCTCATAATCAGTTCCCTGAGTTTGTGCAAAGCCTTTTGCTACAAGCCTTGCCTTATACCTGTTAATGGAACCATCAGAATTCTTCTTGAGTTTATAGACCCATCTTGAGCCTATTACCTTCATGGATGAAGTCTTGGGCACCAAATCCCAAGTGTTGTTTTCCTCAAGTGCTTCGATCTCTTCCTTCATTGCATGCTTCCATTCTGTTTTTGCTTTGGCCTCTTCAAATGATGATGGCTCCTCTTGGTTTATGTCCTGTGCTATGTAGATAGAATGTTTAGTTACTAATGAGGTGTCAAACCCATACCTTTCTGGTTTTTTCTTTTCCCTCATAGATCTTCTTAGGCCATGATGTGATGATTCTGCCTCATGTCCAAGTTCCTGCAATTTTGCTTTACCTTTAGACTTCCATGCTTTGATCTTTTCCATATGAGATTCTTCATCATCTTCCGAGGTGTCTTGTTCTTCAATCTTTGGTTGTTCTCTACCAAGCTTTGGAAAATCTTCTTCAAGATCATATGGTAAATTGACCTTCCTGCATGAATCTTCATACCATGAATTGTTCTCATCAAAAACTACATCTCTGCTTACCAAGAATCCTTTGTTGGTAGGGTTGTATAACCTGTAGCCCTTTTGATTGTTTTCATATCCAATAAATACACACCTTTCTGCCTTTGGATCCATCTTGCCTCTAACCTGTGAAGGAACATGAGCAAAAGCAATACATCCAAAAATTTTACAATGATTCCATTCCAAGCCTCATATGGAGTCATCCCATCAAGGGATTTTGAAGGCAACCTATTAATCAAGTAAGTGGCTGTAGATACAGCCTCAGCCCATAAGTAATTAGGTAAATGCTTTTCATTTAACATAGACCTTGCAGCTTCAACAATTGTCCTATTCCTCCTTTCTGCCACTCCATTTTGCTCAGGAGTGTACCTTGTAGTTACCTCTCTTTTGATTCCTCTTTCTTGAAGAAAAGAATCAAAATCATGGGAGAAGTATTCTCCCCCTCCATCTGACCTTAGCCTTTTTAGTGATTTACCTGTTTGATTCTCCACAAGAGCCAAATATCTTTTGAAACATGAAAAAACTTCATCTTTGTGTTTCATAAAGAATAGGATAGTCCATCTGCTGCAATCATCAATAAAGGAAACATAATACCTTGATCCAGATATTGAAGCTTCCTTGCTAGGTCCCCATACATCTGTATGAACCAACTCCAAGAGATCTCCATGCATATAACCTTTCTTCATGAATGGTAACCTGTGAGACTTTCCAAATTGACATGCACTACACTTATAAATCATATGTTGTTTTGACAAATTAGGGAGTCCAAGTACACTTTGGTCCTTGCAGACTTGCTTTAATGACCTTTCACCAATATGTGCTAACCTTTTGTGCCATACTTCCAATTCTGTGAGTGTCTGACTACCATAATTAAAGAGAGCAATGTTTCTAGTGTCCTGTAATTCAAATGTGAAGAATCTACCTGTCTTTTCACCTTTTGCAATTCTTCTGAATCCTTGACTTGGATCTTCAACAAATGCTCCTGCCTTTGTGAACCTGACTTGCAACCCTTTCTCTACTATCTGCCCAACACTTATCAAATTCTTTGTAATGGTAGGGACATAGAGTACCTTACTGAGTAGGTTGATGTTTCCATCAGGTGCTTTGACATTGCCTATTTTCTCCACAGGATGTTTTGTATCATCTCCTCTTTGTACCTCATGCTTATTCCTTGGATCTTCTAAATCTGATAGGAGTGCCACATTTCCTGCCACATGATTTGAACAACCTGAATCTATGTAGAAAATATGCTCATCAGATTTACCTTGTGGCATAGCCATGTTCATGATCAATAATGAATCCTCTTTGTTTGAGTCTTCTGTGTAGTTATTGTAGTCTCTCCTTCCTTTGTAGCCTCCTTGATAGTTTGAATGATTGTAGTTGTTGTAGTTGCCATGGTAGTTGTTGAACCTTCCTCTTGAGTAGCCATAACTTCCTCTATTTTATCCTCTGCCTCTTTGATTCCTGGAATTCCTAAAGCAATTTTCAGTTGTATGATTAGTTAATCCACAAATAGAACATGAGTTGGAGTCTTGGGATCTCCCCCTGCCTTGTCTACCTCCTCTTCCTCTACCTCTGCCATGTCTTCCTCTACCTGCATAGTTAGCTTGATATGTATCTGCTTCATCATCCACTTTCTTTGCCTTTCCTTTGTTATCTTTAGACTTGCTTTTATCCGTGTATAAAGCTGAAGATTGATTACCTTTAGAGCTTTCTCCATTTTTTATAAGCTTTGCCTCTTGAGTAAGTAGTTGTCCAATGAGTGTGTTGAAATCAGGTACATGCATGTCCATGTACAAATCCATAGCTGTGGTGAATGCTTCCCACTTATCATCTGCCTTCAAGCCATTGATGACCTGCCTTACAATTTGCTCTTCATCTATTACCTCTCCAATGCTTCCCAACTGATCCGCTATGTCCTTGAGCTTTGTGACAAAATCAGTCACATTTTGTTTGGGAGCCTTCTTGAGAGTTGTGAAATCCAGCCATAGTTGATGCTTCCTAGCTTTGGTACTTGAAGAAAAGAAAGCTTCAAGTGCATCCCACACTTCCTGAGATGTCTTCCAACTTCTAATGTGAGGCAACAAAAAATCTGAGATAGAGTTGAGGAGATAAGACCTTGCAAGTGCATCCTTGGAGCACCATGTGCTCAATCTTTCTTGCTCTTCTTGTGTTGGTTGACTTTTGTTCCTGAAACTTGGTATAACTTCATCTCCAGCCACATAACCATACAAACTTCTACCTTGGAGATAAGCTTCCATTCTTAATGACCAAGCTGAGTAATTACCTCTATCCAATTTGTCAATTGATGAAGGAAATCCATCTGCCATGTTGTCCAACCTTGCTCTGATACCACTGTGAAGAGATGGATAGGTATGTGCTTGAAGATGAAGAGGTGTTGCAAAATCCTTGATCTACACCAGCCAAATGAACTCCAGGAGTATATGGTGGGCCCTTTTAGCTTGCCAATGGATGTATTAGACACCCTATGTACCCTGGAAGATCACTCTCAAAAAGATAGATCAAAACAGATAAGTTGGAGTTAGCTCAGAGGTGAAAACTTGCTATTCTTGGTTCATACACCTATCCAGTGTTTTACATAATTCTCTGAGCACATCAGCAATTAGCTCAATTCCTCTTGGGGAAGTCTAGGAAACTTAAAGAGCTAACTTTCAAGAGTAATCTCATAAAAAATAATGAACCACACACTGAGAATGAGTTTTAACAAGTGATGACATCATCCCGATTTTCACGGGCTGCTACAGAAATAGACCAGTGAGCAGAAAAAATCAACATAACTCAAAATGTAGAAATTAAATGATTATGAAAATTTGTATGGTCATACTAGACAGTAAGCTGAATCCAACAAGCTTTAAATCACTGAATTTCAATAAGTAACCACTGAGAAATGGCTCTGACAAGATGAGTGAAAAAGTCGGGTACCTTACAGAGAAGTGAAGATGAACAGACCCTGTTGACTTCAAATGAACATAACTGAAGATTGCAACATCCAAATGACATGAAAAGTTGTGAGAATATACTAGACTTATAGAGCTAACTTTACCAAGTTAAATCACTGAAAATGATGCACCAAGCTCAGAGAAAACATCTCTGCAAGCTGACTGAGAAAACTGAGAGTAATGGCAGTGAGTAGTACACTTCACAAGAACATGGAAAGATGAACTCAAATAATCATGAAAATGAAAGTATATTGCTTGTACAATACAATGACTTACTGATACATATGTGTGCCTTGTAATCACACCTTGATATGGCATAAAGCTCAGCTCTTGGAGGTCTTCACATAGGTCTCTCTAACCACGACTAAAACTACCATCTATTTATAGTTGAGTTTGGGAGGCTAACTTCCCTCAATCACTCTCCAATCAATCAATGATTGATTTGATTCTCTACCTACCACAAATCACGAATTCGTGGCTCCTCTTTCCATTCTTGATCAAGTGGACTCAACCACTTAAGATTCTCTTACTTTTACATTAAGTAAACTCTTCAAAAGTTACAAGAGGTAGTTCACAAGTGAACTTTACATAGTCTTCATTTTAAGGCTTTTTCTATGACTTTGTGGGACTCAAGCCAATAGTTAGGCTTGTCATAGACTTGCTCCAATAAAGCTGATGCAGAAGGTGTTGAAGATGATGATATTCTACATATTCCTGTTCATGCTGTGGTTTTTGCTGCACCTATTGCAGAGTAGATTCGTTGGGATGGCAGAGATGCCCAAGCACATGCATTGATAGCTTTGTCTGTCAAACGTGCCATTATTCCTCACATTCACTCTTGTAGAACAGCTAAGGATGCTTGGGATACACTTAACACATTGTACCAAGCTAGGAATGAGGCTCCTGTTGCTTACCTCCAAAAACAGTTGGAGAGTGAGCACATAAATGAAGGTGATTCTATGGATAGTTTCCTAACGAAGATCAAAGACTTGAAGGAACAATTGATTTCTGCTGATGAGGTTATACCAGATAGCTCACTTGTGTAGACCATTGTCAATGGTCTTCTTGATTCACATTAGAGTTTTGCTTCTACTCTTCGGTTGATGATGAAAGGCAATCCAAATGCCTTATCATTTGAGGAGTTAGTCTTTGTTATGTTGCAGGAAGATTAGTCTAGGCAGAACAGGTCCATTATGCGAGTTGCAAATCAAGCTTTCTTGGCTAGTCAGAAGGGCAAAGGAAAATGGAGCTCTTCAACTAGTAAGCAGAAATCTGCTAATTGTGCACATTCGAAGAAGGAAGATAAAGATGAGAAGAAATAAAAAAAGCAGAAATTTTTTTGTAAGTACTGTAAAGGGAATGATCATATCATAAAGAACTATCCAAAACTGGTTGCTAAAGAGGCAAAGAAGAAAGAGGCAGGAATGGTTGTTGCAGAGGCCTCTACACAAAAAACAGAGTCTGCTAATCTTGTGCACGAAGAAGAATGGGCATTTACTATTGTCTGCAGTTTTGATCCATCTTCTCATGAGCAGTGCATGTCTGCAGTAGACTCAGATGTTTGGTATTTTGATAGTGGGGCGACCAAACATATTACCTCGCAGCGCAGTTTCTTCTCTTCACTCGAGCCTGCCCCTACAGGGAATATTGTTACATGCGCCAACAACTCCTCTTATCTTGTTATGGGAGGTGGTAAGATCATTTTGACTACTGCTGATGGTAGTTCTTTCACTTTGTTAGATGCTTTATTTGTGCTAGGGATCAAGAATAACCTCTTATCAGTTTTTGCATTAGCCAAGATTGGCTTGGTTGTGAAATTTGTTGATGAAATTAGATGTACAATTCATGATCTATCAAATGGCGATGTGATTATTGCTTCTGGCATTTTATGTCGTGGGTTGAATAAGCTCATAGACTATGAAAGATCTGTAAATGATTTGGCATGTGTAGTAAATGATTCTCAGGCTATGCCAGATGCAAAGCTTTGGCATGCATGCTTTGGCCATCTGAATTTCGCTAGTTTGATATGCCTGCAGAAATCTGAAATGGTGTCCTCTTTGCCCAAACTTGAGGCACCTAGAAAACATGTTTGTGAAGGCTGTATTTTGGGCAAAATGCAACGTTCGTCCTTTCCAAAAGATGTTTTAGTTCGGGCTACTCAAAAATCACAGCTTGTACATAGTGATGTATGTGGTCCTATGCAGACACCTTCTTTTGGGAATTATCTTTACTTCGTGACTTTAATCGATGATTTTTCTAGGCATGCATGGGTATATCCATTGAAGGCAAAGTCCGAAGTGTTCATTTGCTTCAAACAGTTTTTGGTGGATGAAAATCTATCAGCATGTAAAATGAGCACCCTCCGTTCTGATCGAGGGGGGGAATATATATCTTCTGATTTTAATGCATTTCTGGTTGAACGTGGGATAAAACACCAGTGTACAGTGTTGTATACACCTCAACATAATGGAGTTGCTAAACGAAAGAACAGGTCACTCATGGAGATGGCGAGGTGTATGGTCAAGAGTCAAGCTTTACCACATAGTTTCTGGCTTGAGGCTGTCATGTGTGCAGCATATGTACTGAACAGGTGTCCCACTAAAGCGCTGCAGTCTATCACTCCATATGAGGCTTGGCATGATTGCAAGCCATCTGTTGCTCATCTACGTGTGTTTGGTTGTTTGGCATATGCATTAGTGCCTAAACAACATCACAGAAAATTGGATAATAAAGCAGTAAAATGTATTTTTGTTTGGTATGGTTCTGAAAGTAAAGGCTATCGTCTGTATCATCCGCACACTAAACACGTTCTGGTTAGCCGTGATGTTGTTTTTGTGGAAGATGCTATTCAACCATTGCTTTCATGTACTAAGGAGACATATGTTAGCTCCAAAGACATGTATGATACTTTGCTGCCTCTTTTTACAGGTGGACAGTCTAGTGCTGGGCCTAATGAGGCAACTTCTCAGCCTTTGCAGGTTTCATGTGATGATGCAGATCATTCCATTTTCGATGCAGATTTACAGGATGCACTTATTGATGAGAGAGCTGATATTGAGCAGGCAAGAACTATGCCAAAATGGCTGGTGCAAGCCTTACGTGATAGCAAATTAGATGCACCTCTATCATATCGTACTTGTTCAGGCTCTCATAATGCCTCTTTTGCATCAGATTGCTATGCTATGGCTACATCTAGTCTCTGTGATGAGAATGAACCTGTTTCGTTTGATGAAGCATAAAATTCAAAAAATTGGATGGCTGCTATGCAATCTGAATATGATGCTATAATGAAGAATGGTACTTGGTCTTTATGTGACTTGCCTCCTGGCAAGAAGGCCATTGGGACTAAGTGGGTATACAAGCTGAAGCGTAAGCCTGATGGTACAATTGAGAGGTATAAGGCTAGACTTGTTGCAAAGGGTTATGTGCAGGAAAGAGGCATTGATTTTGATGAGACCTTTGCACCTACGTGCCGAATGACTACAGTTCGCAACATCTGTGCACTTGCAGCTCATCATGGTTGGAATTGTACATCAGTTGGACATCAAAATAACATTTCTCAATGGTGACTTACATGAAGAAGTGTATGTTTTTCAATCCATGCAGAAAGGGCATGAAAACCAGGTATGCAAGTTAAAGAAGGCATTATATGGTTTAAAAGCAAGCACCGCGTGCTTGGTATGAGAAGATACATGCCTATCTGATTGCACATGTTTTGAGAACAGTGCAACTGAAAGCACCTTATATGTTAAGCATGCTAATGATGTGCTTCTGATCATTGTTGTCTATGTTGATGACATGCTTCTCACTGGTCCTATTGAGAAGCATATTGCTAATTTTAAGGTTGATTTGCATGCGTAATTTGAGATGTCTGATTTGGGGCATTTGCATCACTATTTGGGCATTGAGTTTATGCAAGGTGATGGTGGAATGGCTTTGTGTCAAACGAAATATATTGACACATTATTGCAGCATTTTGGCCTTGAAGACTGTAAGCCTATTGCCACTCCTATGGAGACAGGTTTACAATTGATTCTTCATGATGCTGGAGATGTATTTGAAGTTGTTCTCTATCAGCAAGCTATTGGATGCTTGATTTACTTATGCATTCCTCGGCCATATATTCAGTTTGGTTTATTTTGTCATACCATGCATGTGGACGTTGCTTGAGATCATACACGGCTTTATGCAAGCGACAAACCATATGCTCTTCCCGTTCATAGCAAATCTAGGAGGTTGCTTCACATAGAACTCTTCTTGAAAATCACCATTCAAGAAGGTTGTTCTTATGTCCAACTGATGCACTTCCAACCTCGATGGGCAATGAATGCAACCACGGTACGAATGGTGGTCATGCGTGAAGTAGGTGCAAAAGTTTCCTCATAGTCAATGCTACTTCTAAATCAAATGAGGCTTCTCCTCTTACATAAAACCCAACCTTGGCACTTGGAGAAGCTTTGCCTAAGACTAAGGTTCCCAAACCTTATGATAAATTTAGCCTAAAGGCTACAACAATTCAATTGAGAGCTCATTATATGAATAAATAAATCAATAATTGATCCAAAGGTTCAAACCAACGGTTTTAAATCAGGGTTAGATCATGTGCAAAGGGTAGCCTGAGGTTAACTATGCAACACCTTTCATCATCAATTGAAGATTATAAGAAAAAAAAATCTAATAAGAAGTAAACCATTAAGAATAGATTGCACAATTGAATTGTCTAGAAAAACAATAATCTACAACAATCAACTAGTCCTCCAAATCCTTTACTTTTGTGAGGGAAACCTATCCAAAGAAATCCCCTTCATTCATAAGATCAATCTCCAATCCTCTTTGGAGGTAAGCAATAAGAGCTTCATTTTTTGCGTGATATAGTGTGCTAAGAGTATCCCATGCATCCTTTGTTATTTTGCATGAGCAAATATAAGGGGTCATGGCATGATTGATAGATAAAACAATCAAGGCATGTGCTTGTACATCTCTACCATCCCATCCAAAGTGCTCTACAGTGGCTAGGGATGTTGATGGTGTACTTGACATCGTCAAAATGGGAATTGCTAGAGGACTTGAAATAGGAATTGTAGCATGACTCAAACGTGCACATCCTCAACATCAACTCCATCATTTGCATTTTGAATGTTGTAGCTCTCACAAACATTCAAAATGAAAATCCCTACATAATATTCCAAGATCCATTTTGTAACCAATAAGGTGGCATGATGTATGGTATAATGGATAGTTGGAACCATCGAGCTTACCTTTAACAACCAACATGGTCAATGATTATACCCAAATGCCCCGTGTTTACTTGTGAAAAAAAAACTATATATATGTTTGGTATAAAGGACAAATTTTCTTGCATAGTTATTGTGATAATGCACTTAGAGGCTAAAATGAGCTCAAATTGATTTTTGAGTTGCATAGAAGACTACAAAGAGATTCAATTTGAACTATACACCACTAATAGTATAATCACCAACTTTTAGCAATATAATACTGTGTGGGAGGTGTGTCAATGACATGTCTTAGGAAGAAATTACTTCCTTTGATACCAATTATTGGAGTTTGGCAATCGAGAATGCACATAAAAAACATGAGGAAGAAGAAGATTAGGAGCACAACACAAAGTGTATTACCAAGTGAATGTATAAACGTAAGTAGCCCTTAATGGTTATATACAAGCTATGGGGAAAAAATCCTTCTTATGAGAGAAACCCCCCCCCCCCCCCCCGATCCTAAGTGTATTCACACAAATCATCACCAAATATACTAACACTTACCTTATGGTAAAGCAACAAGTTCCCAAGTTTCATTCTTGAGAGCTTTCCACCATCTCATTTTTCATTGATTTTAGCCACATGTCACAAATCTTAGCCCATATAACTTCTTTTTAGCTTAAGGTATCTCTTGCATTTATCATCATGACATATTCCCTTGGAAAAAAATTTAGAGGAGGTTGAGACACATCAATAAATGCCATAAATCAAGTGCCACTAGTGTCGAGTCATCTGAGA